>JACXGI010021422.1:0-10159 GCA_016801175.1 Esox masquinongy | reverse complement strand
CACACACACACACACACACACACATCTTGTCACATGCAGCCACCACAGGCTCATCTGTTGCTATGGGAACCGGCCCTTTGATGATGCAGGCAGACAGACAGCCAGGAACACACACACACACGCGCCACACACATACCTTTTGCTGTTGCCAGTTGCAGTTTTCCCGACAGGGGAGTAGCGTCAGTAGTGCAGGGTGAGCCGCCTGGAGTCGCCATCTCTTCATTCGGAATATCAATACTAGTGTTTCAGTGGAGAGACAGCAGCCAACAGCTTTTTAAATGTCACTAAATATCACAGAATGATTACTCAATCCTCCAATGGTTCCTCTTAGGGTGGAATGTCAGACTTGGGAATGTAATGTGACATTAAGGAAATCAATTTTGATCGAATTCCATGAACTGTTGGTCGGAGGTTATGTAGACACAGACCTGTGCCACATAGCCAGAACATCCTAAATCACATCCTATTGCTGAGTGTGCTAATTTAGCCTGTCCAGCATAGCGGAACTCGAATACAATGCAGATGCCCGCGGGAAAGTCCCGCTGGACCACAATGATGACATCACAGGGTTAAGAGTTTAACAGCCACCATCATGACATCACAGGGTTAACAGTTTAACAGCCACCATCATGACATCACAGGGTTAAGAGTTTAACAGCCACCATCATGACATCACAGGGTTAACAGTTTAACAGCCACCATCATGACATCACAGGGTTAACAGTTTAACAGCCACCATCATGACATCACAGGGTTAAGAGTTTAACAGCCACCATCATGACATCACAGGGTTAACAGTTTAACAGCCACCATCATGACATCACAGGGTTAACAATTTACCAGGACAGGTGAAATATTTGCACTGGTTGGGATACACACATTAATACATTATCATAGCAGGTGACCCCTGACACACACACAGACAGACAGACACACACACACACACACTCGTTAAGAATCGTTCTGTGCTCAGTGTCAGCTCGCTCACAGTTTCCATGACTGCAGTGTTTGCGTGGATGGTGTGTGTGTGTGGGTGTGTGTGTGTGTGTGTGTGTGTGTGTGGGTGCGTGTGTGTGGGTGTGTATGTCTGTTTGCTCATTAGTCTGCATCAGTCACCAGTGTGTAGTGAGTCAGTTAGCATCCTGGCTAGCCTTAAAATAACTGAAGCCTGAAAGAGAATGCGCGTCCACAGGCGTGGAAACAAGTCGTTCCACAAGCTAAAAATGGCGGAGCCTCATTTACTGACTCTGACAGCCACACAATCAGCTGGCTGCCTCCTCGTGTTAAACGGAAGGAACTGTGGGACCAAATACCATGCTATTTATCAAACAACAAATGAACCACTGACTGTCAGCATACATAGACGTGTTCTGTCCTAACATAGATAACTGATGACTGGCTAAAATATGGTGATAACGAGGTGTCTGTTGAGGCCGTATTGTTAGATGTCCGTTGATCTTATTCATCAACCAATTCATAGAACCAATTCACTTATTGCGACTTGATTGGAGCATTACTTATCTCGGTGAATCTCAGAGTGTTCTTCAGTGGGGGCCATGTCCCTTAGGGCCATTACTTTAAAGAAAGATTGCAAATGACTTGCCACTCATCTTACAATAAACTAGAATGGTGATGTATGATGACTCCAGCCTTTTCTGCACATACACGTCAGCACCTGAAGCTGGTGAGTTTACTGAGACTCTAAACAAGATAGTTACAGTAACTACAGGTAAATACAGCTAAAACTAAGAGCAGTGGATTTGGTTCAAAACATTCTCTAAGCACAAAACCTCAGCTGGAGTTCAGTGCATGAAGTCAGAACATTGAGCCACTTGACCAGGCTGTGAAATGAATCGAAGAGTCAGTTATTATGGTCAAATTATATTGACAAAGGTTTTTTGAAGATGTCACAATAATAACGATGGTAAATAATAATCAGTAATACTGACTGTAAATAATATTAACTGGTAAATAATAACGACTGTCAAAATGAATGACTGTCAATAACAATAAATAACAATGACTGTCAGAAATAATGACTCTCAATAATAATGAAGGCTCTAAACAGAGCAATACACCTTGCCCTGAAAAACTGTTTAAATACATAGCAACATGAAACAGGAAAGACCCATGACAACATGGAACAGAAAAGAACCATGACAACTTGAAACAAGAAAGAACCACGACAACAAAGACTAGTACAGAGCCATGACAACATGGAACAGAAAACAACCATGACAACTTGAAACAAGAAAGAACCATGACAACATGGAACAGGAAAGATCCATGATAACATGGACCAGTATAGAACCATGATAACATGGACCAGTATAGAACCATGATAACATGGACCAGTATAGAACCATGATAACATGGACCAGTATGGAACCATGATAACACAGACCAGTATAAAAACATGATAACATGGACCAGTATGGAACCATGATAACACAGACCAGTATAGAAACATGATAACATGGACCAGTAAAGAACCATGATAACACAGACCAGTATAGAACCATGATAACACGGACCAGTATAGAACCATGATAACATGGACCAGTATAGAACCATGATAAGATGAACCAGTATAGAACCATGATAACATGGACCAGTATAGAAACATGACAACATGGACCAGTATAGAACCATGATAACATGGACCAGTATAGAAACATGACAACATGGACCAGTATAGAACCATGACAACATGGACCAGTATAGAACCATGATAACATAGACCAGTATAGAACCATGATAACATAGACCAGTATAGAACCAAGACAACATGGACCAGTATAGAAACATGACAACACGGATCATTATAGAACCATGATAACATAGACCAGTATAGAACCATGATAATTTGGACCAGTATAGAACCATGACAACATGGACCAGTATAGAACCATGATATGGACCATATAAACGTCATTTAATGTAGTCACCATTTAATATGATCATAATATAATATAGTCGACTTTTAATATAGACACTGTTTAATATAGGCACCATTAAATATATACAGGATTTAACAAGCAATTAATATAGGCAACATTTAATACAGGCACCATTTCACTAGTGAACTGATCGGAGTAACTCTGTATCTGAGTAGACCGTGATCATTAGATTCTAAACGCATCATTTGCACACTCATTATCGTTGGACTGTTTTTGTTGTTTGTGACGTCAACTTAACTGAAGTGCTTTACATTGTCAACCCCCATCGCAGGTCCCCCCCCCCCCCAGTTTTGCCGTTCATTAGCCAATGCCTGTCTTCTGTCATTCTTCTATTTTTTAGCACTTCTATTTTTTAGCTCATCATATCAGTAGTTCCAGAATGCAGCCGGAGTAAGCCGATTCACAACGCTCTACGGCGGGGTTGGGGGGGGGGGGGTGACAGCAGTGGGAAGAGCCAGAGATTACAGTGTCCCACCGAACCAAAATGGATTCACAGTAAGCTGCTTCACAATGATCTACAGAGGGGGTGACAGGCAAGAACAGTCTGAAGAACTAGATTACAAGGATGGCTTCACCTTAAACTGTATAAGGATGACGATTCTCTTCAGGAGCAGGGCCTGTCATGCTGCCTGCTACACATCGGGAACTGAGAAGAGAGAGGGAGAAGAGAGGGAGACATACCGAGAAACGGAGAGAGAGAGAGAGAATGGAGGGAGAGAGAAACTGTGTGTGCAAACATCTGATTGTCTCTATTTCTATAATCTGTAGCATGCTGTGATGCTAAATGCTAAACCCTTCAGAGCTCAGGTAAGAGAATGCAGAAAGCTCTTTAAACTGAAGGAGCGAAAGAGAGGAGGAGTCATAGAGACAGGAGGAGACAGAGAAAGAGGAGGGGTCAGAGAAAGAGGTGGAGGCAGATATCTCATAAAACAACAGCAGTAGGGCCTAGATGCACAGACACAAGTTAACAGTGTTTTTGGACACCCATTTATAAATAACTCCCATTACTGCTACTCCCACAAAATGGTCAATGTTGCTGAAAATACGTACAACTATCTTGTAAATATATGAGACTTTGTTCCCCCCAAGCTCTGAGGCTGCCAGCACACCTCCATCTAACAGTTTGACCCCTGAACCACCCTATGAGAGCAGGCTAGGAAGGGAAGGCCAAATACTCTGACTGGAAATGCCTGACTCTCTCTGCCAGGACAATGAGGCTGCACCAAGGCCTTGTTCCCTGAAAACCACAGCCTTGACTCCCTTCTCTCATTTCTTCTCCTTCTGTCTCCCCCTGTTTTTTTCTCCGTCTGTCGTACTTACTCCTTTTCCCACCCTCTTTCCTCTCTTGCCATCCCTCTTTTTCTGTCATCCCTCTCTGTCTCACTCTTTTCCTCCGTTTGTCTTAAACGGACGGGGCGCCGTGTCATTGTGATGAAACACACACAGCGTCAGGGCACAAGTGTGTCTGTAATAAACGTTATGCATTCATGTGAGGACCTGGTTGTCCCCACAAAGACAGAAAACCCTGACAAATTGGTCCCAAGAAGGTTTTTTGACCGGTCGCCAAGAGAGGAAAAACATTTTCCCGGTTAAAGGGAAAGGGTTTGGGACTTAGGGATTGGGTTAGAGTTAGGTCACAGGTCACCACAGGGATATAACAACAAACATGTGTGTGTGTGTGTGTGTCTGACCGACACCCACTGGCTGCTGTTAGGAAGCTTTATGGGCCAGCATCGGACCAGGGAGAACTGACTGACCTAATAAGAGTGCAGACAGCCATTTCAATATCACTACATTGAGAAAGTGAGCCAAACTACATTTGAAATTCATACTTTTTTCCTGTAATTAGAATGTCAGTGTAATTCTTGAATTGAGTGGAATTTAAATGGAATTGACCCAACCCGGAAAAGGGATTCTAAAATTAAACGTGGGTTTTCACACACACACACACACACACACACACACACTCTCTCACTCTCTTACACTGTATGCAGACACACATAGATACAGATATGTAACATTACGGAGACATGGGCTCGGTGGTGTCACGCTTCACCCTGAGCTATAGAACATCGACATCACCTCTAACCCTACTCATTTTATCCAGAACTGAACCACAGCGTATAATATACTCATGAACTCCAACCCTAAATGCCTGACCCTGAACCGATATACACAATTTACACATGACATGTGACCCAAATAGTCTGACCCTGACCTATACAACACAATACATCACTTGACCCCAACCACTCCGGTCTGCTTGCACCAGACTGGGGTGAAAACGTTGGTTGTAAATCTTAGGTCATAGGTCACAGCCTCATCCAACCTTGTCGTTTAATTTTACACCCCATTGCAAAAAACAAAAGAATACGAATGTTTTGTAGTTAAGTATGACACAAACCAGGGGTTCCCAACCTGGGGAACTAGGATGCCAACAGGTATATGGTCTATCCACCATGCACCCCCATGGGTAAACAGAGACCAGTCTGTCCAGTCTGTTAGGGGCCAGTCTGTCGATTCGCCCTTGTAAAGGGCACTCAAGCCCGATGTCTCCAAGGTCATCGTCGGCACAGAGACGCGAGGGAAAGACCGGCAGGCCTCAGCCGTTATCTGGGTCACCCTGATCCACTGATCGACCGTTTTAGCCTCCTGAAAATACTCTGCTGCCTCCCTATAGAGTGGACTAGAGAAGAGGAGAGGATCAGAGAGGAGAGGGGCGCTGATGAGAAGAGCAGGAGAGGAGAGGAGGTGGTGGTGGGGGGGGTCTCTAGCACATCACAGAGCGCCTTTACTATTTATATCACAAACAGAACCGATCAGCGCCGGTAGCCGCCTTTGTCACAGGAACGATTTTCTTGATAATTTACAGTTTTCTATTTTCTCCATTAATCTGTCCTCTTTAATGTGTTCAGCATGAGACATCCGACAGCAATGTTCTACAGCAGCTAAAATTATACCCATGTCACCGCGGGGTCAAGCACACACACAAAGAGACACACAGAAATGATTCCCTGTCATTTTTTTACACAGCCTAACTAGGCACCCGTGAGGAAGAGGAAAGGGTGGAGGAGGAGGAAGAAGACGCGGGAGAGAGGAGGAGGAGAGCATGGATACAGCAATTAGTTTAGTTTCCCAAGGCTGACCGCTCCCTGCTCAAAAAGCTTGGCTAAAACGCACGGACGCAGCGCCTGGATTATAGCCGAGTTAGTTTAATATAACCTTTTATGATAAAGCTGGCCCATAAACAAATGGCCTTAATTCAAAATGGCCACTCCATTCCAAGTGTTACAGCCATGAACAAATCAGCATAAACCTTTAATGTCCGGTCTTTAATAGCACACCTTTTGCAAGTTATTCTTTAAATCTCCGGCCTTAGAAATTATACGGTTGTCATCCCAAATGGCACCCTATTTCCAGAAGTAGGACAGCTCACACATCCACAGCTGGTTAAAAGACTAAAGAGGGAATAGGGTTTCATTTTGGCATGCAGATATAAAGGTAACCATGAAGCTACAGGTGTCTCTACGGCGGTTAAGAGGAGGTGGGGAGCAGAGAGAGGCGCCGTGCTTCCTTGCCTCAGCCCTCCCTAGTGCACATTTCTTAAAGGTAAATAGAGGAAGAACGCTACAATGGGTGTAACTATCCAATTAAAATTCAAACCGCTGCATTGTATCCGCCACCGTCTCGCGAACACACCCGCACGTACACACACACAAACACACACCTTCTCAGCGCAAAACAAAAATGAAACCTAATAAGGACTAATAAAGCTTGAATCAATTCAATTTGTTCACAATGACAAGGGGATGAAAGGGAATTTGTGTTTGCGTGGGGAGAACATATGCTCATCATATCAGTCCACCTCTAAAAACAACACCACATACGCGCTTGTCATATCAGTCCACCTCTAAAAACAACACCTGCGCTGAATGGCATTAGGTGTAACGGAACATCGCATAAAGAAATTGAATGCATTACTAATGAACCTTTAAATACACCGAGCAAAAATCCAAACCCAACAAGCAACAGCTTCTGCCCCACCTGTCGGGGGGAGGGATTATCTTGACAAAGGAAATATACTAACTGGGATGTACGTAAGCAAACCAAAACTGGAGAGAAAATGTTCTTTCTGCGCACATGGAACATCTCTGAGATCTTCCATTTAAGCTGGTGAAACATGGAACCAGCACTTCACATGCATTTATATATTTGTTTAGTGTGTGTTCTGTTTCTTAGAGGAACAGCCGTGCATCTTAACACTACGGCGTAATTAACGAAAGACATGGTGTGTGTGTGTGTGTGTGTGTGTGTGTGTGTGTGTTTCTGTGTGTTTGTGTTTCCAGTACAGAGAAGGCTAGTTCTGGCATAACACTGGCAGGGAGGAATGAGGCATGAGACAGTTTCGAAACATGGAAGTGGAGATACAAGGCAGCCTCTAAACACGGAGCTGAAGATATGAGGCAACATGTAAACATGGAGGTGGACATACGAGACAGCCTCTGAACATGGTGGTGAAATATGAGGCAACATGTAAGCATGGAGGTGGAGATACGAGGTAGCCTCTAAACATGGTGGTGAAGATACGAGACAGCTTCTGAACATGGTGTTGAAGATATGAGACAGCCGGCAAACATGAAGGTGAAGATACGAGGCAGCCTCTAAACATGGAGGTGGAGGCATCTTGGCTATTGTTGGAGGCTAGCCAGAGAAGCTATGCAGCGACAAACACACACACACACACACACACACACACACAAACACAAACACATATCCTTCAAAGCCTCCCTGTCTCAGTTACACACTGGTTTCTTCTCACAGGTCGCTAAAAATACCATTGTTTTGATTTCTCCACTGAAAACCCCTCACTGAGGAATGGACTGAAAATGGAACTGGAAGTCCAATATCCCATAGTGATTTTGTGTGTGTGTGTGTGTGTGTTATGCTACCAGGGTTTCCCCTCTTGTGTGTCAACTGACCAGTAACTTCTCCAGTCAGACAGTCCTACCAGACTGGGTCTGCGTAGGGGAACAGCTGCAGAGCCCATCTCTGTACCGGTCTGACTGACTTTCCTTTGCATGCTAATGGAGACCGGTGGTCCCGTTGGATGTGGAGAATCGCGTCACTTTAAGAGCACCGAAAGACAGTTTGAAGTAAGTCCATACGAATGTGTTTTTTGAAGAAGGGACGAGAGGTGCATCCTGGGAAGATGAGGGGGCCGTCAGGGGGGGGGGGACTGATCCCACCGGGGGGGAGATCTGGTCCCCACGTCATTTAGGAAACCGACAGATGAGATTAAGTCGATTCAGCGTGAAATTGAAAATGGACACTAAAATTACGTTAGCTGACAGCTCAAACTGATGCAAATCAAAGCCAGACGTTGAACGGTTGTCTGTGCCTAGCGAGATCCCTTCTCCACGGTCAGTAGCTGATTCCCTCATCACAGATCTGGCAGACTAACTGAGCCACAGACAGGGTGTCAAAGAAGCTGCTAAATGTGTGCTTCACCACAGCTGTACCAACCAAGACAATAACTTTTACAACTACATCTTGTATCTTTCTCACTAAATATTGCTCTAGTCCATTTTGTACTAGCTTTTCCTATTCCTATTCATTTTTGTTACTCACTGAATGATTCCATTCTTCCGATCTGTTTGTCAGCATCAACGTTGATTTGATATGTGTCTGAATGTTTGCTTTGGCAATGGTCATGTACTGTACATGGTGACACATTCCACGCCAATAAAGCCTTGTGAATCAAATGGGTGTTAGAAAGTGAGACGAGGTGAGAGAGAGCAAGACAGAAAGAGAGGAAAAAACAAGGGAGAGCGCAAGAGAGAGCATAAGAAAGAGGGTGAGACAAGTGGGCACTGACCACTGTTTTTATGTACAATCAATCAATCAATCAAAAGTATTTCATAAAGCCCTTTATACATCAGCAGTTGTCTCAAAGTGCTTTTAAATACCACCCAGCTTGAAAACCCAAGGAGCAAGCAACAACAGCGTTGATGCACAGTGGCTAGGAAAAACTCCCTAAAAAGGCCGAAACTTGGGAAGAAATCTAGAGAGGAACCAGGCTCTGCGGGGTGGCCAGTCCTCTTCTGGCTGTGCCAGGTGAACATTTTAAGAGTGCAAATTGTAGTAATTAATAAATGCTTGTGACTGTGTCAAGAGTGTATAAAACATAATCCAGGTCAGAAGCATGACCAGATGGACAAGGACAGGGACAACACGAGGGGTTGGGGGGGGGTCAGCAGAGTGGCAGCTGGAATCATCAGGTATCATCAGCTACTTGATCTGCAACACAACAAGGAGGACTTTGGACAGGGACAGATACGAGTCATTTGGACCTGGTAGTCCTGAGGTGAGGTCCAAAGGGCTCACGTAAGTATAAAAGGAGCAGGTCACAAGGAAAATTTAGAGAGTGCATTCCTAAGAATTACAGAGAATTTACAAAGGAACTGACTTTACAAAAGAAATGACTTGTCTGGGCCATCGCTAAGGTGATATGATTAAGGGGGCCCATTGCTAAACAGGACCCCCTTATGATAATATCAATGTTGTCTATAAGTCCATATATGCCCAGAAAGGGGCCTCAGGACTCCCAGCCCTGGTCCAGTGTGCAGTGGACTGAGTTGAGAGAGGGTTGAGAGAGGGTTGAGAGAGGGTTGTGGCAAGAACTATCTACTGCATGTATTCATGGGCTGAATGGGACAATTAAAAACAGAGGGAGGAGAAGAGGAGAGAGCAATGAAGAGATAAACAGAGGGAAAAGAAGAGAGAAGAGGAGAAAGAGGAGAGAGAAGAGGAGAATGAGGAGAGAGAAACAGAAGGAAAAGGAGAGAGAAGAGGAGAAAGAGACGGAGAAAGAGAAGAGAAAGAAAGATAAGGAAAGGAGGCGAGAGAAACAGATGAGAAAGAAGAGGAGTGAGAGGTGAGGAAAACCCACTGAAATGAATGTTTTACCACAGCTGTCATACATCAGACTGCATCATTCTGTTTTATGTGGCTCCCAGGGCCACGACAGGGTGGAAGAGATGATATGGAGCAATGGATGGAAGAGGAGAGGAGGAAGAAAGAGGAGGAGAGAAGGAGGGATGAAGGGTATAAATCAGTTTGAGGGAAGAAATGCTTGGTCACACCAGGACTCTGTGTGTGCCTGTGTGTGTGTGTGTGTGTGTGTGTGTGTGTCTGTGTGT
>JACXGI010021421.1:0-10202 GCA_016801175.1 Esox masquinongy | reverse complement strand
CTAATTTTCTGAGATACTGAATTTGGGGTTTTCATTAGTTGTCAGTTATAATCATCAAAATTAAAAGGAATAAACACTTGAAATATATCAGTCTGTGCGGAATGAATGTATACATTATACAGGTTTCATTTTTTGAATGGAATTACTGAAATAAATCAACTTTTTGATGATATTCTAATTATATGACCAGCACCTGTATTCTGTGCAAGCATTTGCTCACTAATGCCTACTATATAGAAAAGTTTAATTTTTAAAAATGTTTGGATTGATTTCATCTACAATCTTTTTGTTTTTTGTAAAGGAACATTTCTATGACCCCAAGCGCAATCAAGGATACATGTCTTGGTGGCTGAAAACGGTTTCACGAAAAAGCAAACACCACAGCAAACAGGATGCCAGGTCAAGTGGAACATCAGAAACTGAGGGCAGTGGAGGGCCCACAGCTCATAGAGCCACTTGGAACCACTTGGAGCAGCAGTTGGAGGGTGACCAATGCAAGGAAGCGATATCTTTTATGAATCATTGTACAGACAAGGACCAGATTTTTGAGAAGATGAAAGTAACATTCAAGCACTGGCAGCAGCTTACTCATGATGCAGTGAAGTCCAACATGGTGCTTTCAGTTTTTCCACGATTTCTTGACACTAAAGGATTGGTAAGATATAGTTAATAGCATTATATGAAGAGAAAAATAAGATATGGGAAGGACATGGTGTACAGGATCAATAATGTTTTGTAATGTTGATTTTTTTTACAGGTACTTCAAGACTTTAACATCAACTTTGGCACAGAAACAGCTTCCAGACTTCTTGAACAATGGGACAGTCTAAAGCCCAAGGTCATCTCCGAGGCAAAAGCACTTACTTCCACCTTGCATTTCGACAGCCTGCTTTCAGCTGCACAGGGCAACGGACAAAACAACGAGTCTGAATGGCAAGGTAAAGGATTTTTTGTTACTTGTAAAGATGTGGAAAAAAATGTCTGTTGCTTGGAATGTTGCTGTTTGCTGTTGATCTACATGCCTGTTTTTAATGCTTTTTCGCAGGATGGGACAGCGACATGTCCTCTATTTTACTCTTGGCCTACCTTTTGCCACCTTCAGCTGGTGGTAGGAACAAATCCACCAAAATAAGTATCAGGGTGGCTATGGACTATATCGTGCAGTTTCACAAAGTTTGCATTCAAGCACTATTAAGCTGTTATGTAGCATGTGTTGTATTACTTTTTGCAATTTTTTTTCTCTCATTTCAGTCTTGCCGCAGTCTAACTGAACACATTGAGAAGACTGAGGGCCTTCAACCACACCTCCTTGCAGTTGACTCAGCAAAGAACAACATCCAAGACTTCTATATTGTGTTGGATGGACAACTCAACCCATGCCAGGCAAAGTCTTTCTTTGCTGCTTTTGATTAACTTTTTAAAGCATATTTTGTCTTTAGCGTGTCATACCCCCACTGCTTGAGTGCCATGTATATGTTCATCCAGACAACAATCTACAAGATTGATATTGGCACAGTTTGTGAAACACCTAGGGTTAAGGACCTACGATCCAAACTTTTGAACTAGTGTAACTGCCTAGCACTGAAATATTTAGCTGTTTTGTTTGCACACTGGTGCATTCAACTATTAATGACCTTATTTGTAACCTAAAACTCATTCATGCTTACTATCCTGGGAAAACATTGACCTTGAAATGTGCACAGAAGAATTGTAAGCACAGCTTCA
This sequence comes from Esox masquinongy, assembly GCA_016801175.1. Classification (NCBI taxonomy): domain Eukaryota; kingdom Metazoa; phylum Chordata; class Actinopteri; order Esociformes; family Esocidae; genus Esox; species Esox masquinongy. Next base: position 8,477 of record JACXGI010021421.1, on the reverse strand, counting down.
TGACCTATGCAGGATTTTGTGAACACTTAACTGGTGTTCATATACATGACTTTCTAGACCAAGCCGTGACTGAAAATCAAACTGGTGGAGATATTGACCACTCAGATTTAAATGATCACATTGAACTAACAGAGACATCACCTAATTATAAAGGGAACGTGACTGAAACTCAAGAAATGTGTGCATCCATTATCGCTAGATTGCAAAATAGTGGAGTAGCAACCAATGTTGTAACATCTTTAATATTGGATATGGAAGAACTGGTCAGTGAAATACATTCAAATATCAAAACTAATGTGATGAATTTACTTCCTGCAGATGATTTTGCAACAGCATCCAAAATAGATGACTGTTTCAATAACCTTAATCCGTTCACAAACCTGAGTACAGAAAACAAATGGAAAAAATATTTCAAAGAGAAATGGGCTGTTGTTGATCCTACAGAGATAAAGTTAGGGGTAAGATTTGATAGTAGTTTGAACTGGGTGACGCGCACATACGATCAAGTCCCTGTAATTGACAAATTCATTTACATTCCCCTGTTGGACACTTTGCATTTTATATTTAAGAATTCAGAGATATGTAAACATATGTCAAATCCAAGTGAGAGTAGAACTGTCTATAAGGATTTTTGTGATGGAAGTTATTATAAAAGCCACCCACTATTCAGTAAAAAACAAAATTCATCATAAAAAAGTTATTTTATGATGAATTTGAATCTGCTAATCCCCTGGGGTCTAAGCAAGGCATCCACAAAATCGGAGCCATTTACTTTATTCTCAGGAACTTTCCACCACAGATGAATGCAAGTGTCATTATTTCATGCACAAGATATTAAGAATTATGGATTTGATGCAATTTTGCAGCCCCTTGTTGAAGATTTGAAAGTGCTTTAATGTTCAGGAATTCAAGTTCCTTTCTCCAAAGAGCCATTGTTAGGCACAATTGCCTAGATTACAGGGGATAATTTAGGGATGCACACACTCCTTGGATTCATGGAATCTTTCAGTGCCCATTACTTCTGTCGGTTCAGTTTAGTAGACAAGAAAACATCGCAGTTAGTTTTCAGTGAAGATGACACCAAGATTATAATACGAAACAAAGCTTTACAAGAACAGCACTATGAAGATTTGTTAGCTGATCCTACCATCACCGCATCTTTCGGCGTTAAACGCACATGTCTGCTCAATGACTTGCAATATTTTCATATTTGTGACAATTACGCTCCAGATATAATGCATGATATACTTGAGGGGGTTGGACAATATGAGATAAAGTTACTTCTTGAATATCTCTCTGGCATTATATCGAGACAAGAGATTTGTAACAGAATTTATTCTTTCAATTATGGCTACTTGGAAAGAAAAAATCGGCCTACTAGATTAAATCTAGAGCAGGCAGGGAATGGTATTGGACTGAATGCCATTCAGACATTCTGTTTAATTCGGAATATTCCTCTGATATTTGGAGACATTGTTAATGAGGGAAACAAACACTGGCACTTACTACTTTTGTTATTGCAGATCATTAATATAGTGTTTTCTCCAGTACTTACAGAAGGTATGACCCACTATCTCAAACACCTTAGTGTAGATCATCATAGTCTCTTCAAAAAGTTATATCCACACAAGAATTTGATTCCAAAACACCATTACATGTTACATTATCCACGCTGCATACGCAAGATTGGTCCATTGGTACATGTATGGGCAATGCGCTTCGAAGCAAAACACAAATTTTTTAAAAACAGTATAAAAAACATCAAAAAGTCTCTAGCATTAAAACACCAGTATACAATTGCATATCATTGGGAAATTGTGCCTGTTAAAAATGTTGAATATGGGCCCTTGAAAACTCTAGAGGTTGAGCATTTGCCATACCGTGACATTATTCTTGATAAGTATGCATATTTTTGTAATGGTGACATCACAGTAGCTTCATGGTTAAGACATTCTGGAACTGAGTATCATCATGACCAACTGATTTGCAATAAAATGGAGAATGACCTACCAGTTTTCAGTAAAATTACTGAAATTGTTCTAACAGATGACCAATACGTTTTGGTAACTAACGACTTTGAAACTGTTGGTTTTGCTGAGCACCTTCACGCTTACCATGTCAGAGAACAGAATGTTTTTGGTCTGTCAAGAGTAGAGGATCTTCCTTTTTTCAGGCCATTTGATTTGCAAGCATCATATGGTTTTGAAGAACCATATTTGTATATTGTTCCAGTGCATTGTTATGTGTATGAACATCATTAATCTTCATGCACCAATTTCCGATTTGTTTGGGAGCAGACAAGCTAAAAAATTATTTTATCCCACAAATGTGGGAAAAAATACTTTGATAGGTGTTACTTTAACACCTTGATAGGTGTTATTTTAACACCAAAATGGAGGGAGTCATATATACATTTCAGGAGTGTTAAATTTGACTCAAATTGATTTAAATGTACACTGGCTTTTTTGCTGTGCAGATACAAAAGGACACCGAAAACACAGGATGGGAGAACGCAACAATACAACAATGATTGCCAAGGACAGGGAGAAAATGCCTCAACTAAATACACAGACTAACAAAAAGAACAGAAACAGGTGAGGGCTAAACAGTTGAAAGGAATAAACTGATTAACTGAACTGGGAACGGGAAAGACCTAACAAGGACGTGACAAACCAAGAACAGACAGAAAACATGAACCGGAACAGTCCCGTCCGGCTGGGACCATTACACATCTGTGTTGTGTTATATCTCTGATAGTACACAAACGTTCATTTGTTACAAGTGGATTAAATCTTTGAATCACCACAAATCACACATTGATTACACACACAGTTTAATAGACATACACAAAATTATGTCTGACAGTACACAAGGTTTCATTTGTTACATGTTGATTAAATTTTTGATTCACACAGTAAGTCACACAATAATTATACATCCTAGAGATAGGTGGTAGTCTCTATGAAGGAGGTTCTTTTACATAACCACAGTACGCGAGTGATCTATTGCAAATGCCCTGCAGACAAGTGTGGGGAGGTACGGGTACCACAAATTTAATGACTTAAATTTCTATCAAACACTGTCAAATCTTTCCCTGTTCCCATAACCAGTCTGGCTTGTAACGTCATTTTTCAACTCCTGGTACCAGTCTAAACTATTTGTGTCACTTTAATACACCCAATGTCTCACTCTGATCAAATGAAATAACACGCAATGGAAGTCACCCACTTGTAGTATACGTAATGTGTGTACAGACACAACATCCTGACTGATTATTTATACGTGTATAGTTGAATGTTAAGGCCAAACAGGTGTTAACAACGAGGCTACCAATTTTTCAGATGTTTGGACTCACCTTCATGTAGAGGCACCAGCCCTATCAAAAGCAGCACAGTAATCACTTAAAACATTTTTAATCAACTTAACAGTTTTCCCTTTTGAAAACTACTAATTTCCACAAAACAAGATCAGAAGACCAAACTGGAAAAGATCCAACACAGATTGCCAACAGAGTGCGAACAATTATTTACTCAGCAAAGTCATGGTAGTTTGCCCAGTCTTTGTATTTCTGGTACAGTACTCCAGGTCCTCCACCATAGATCTGCTCGGCAGGTCTTGAAGATAACCGGAACACATCTACCTGTGAAAACTCATAAAAGACATGGTGACAGCAACATTTCAACAACAACAATAAATTAATTTACACTTAGTTTGAGTTCTTACAGATAGGTTCCGGAAATAATTACATACTGACATAAGTTTTGTTATTTTGCCTGTTTACCAATATATATAGAAGTTACAGTTAAATAATGAATACGGGCTTAAAGTGCAATCTTTCAGATTTCATTTGAGGGTATTCACATCCAAACTGGAGGAAGGGTTTAGGAATTACAGCTCTTTAATATGTAGCCCCCTCTTTTTCATGGGACCAAAAGTAATTGGACAATTGTCTCAAAAGCTGGTTCATGGACAGCTGTGGGTTTTCCTTCATTATTTCTTCATCAATTAAGCAGGTAAAAGGTCTGGAGTTAATTCCAGGTGTGGCATTCACATTTGGAAGCTGTTGCTGTGAACCCACAACATGTGGTCAAAGGAGCTCTCAATACAAGTGGAACAGGCCATCCTTAGGCTGCAAAAAAATGTTTCCATCAGAGAGATCGCAAGAACATTAGGAGTGGCCAAATCAGCAGTTTGGTACATTCTAAGAAAAAAAGAATGCACGGGTGAGCTCTGCAACACAAAAAGGCCTGGATGTCCATGGAAGACAACAGTGGCGGATGATCGTAGGATCCTTTCATTGGTACAGAAAAACCCCTTCACAACATCCAGCCAAGTGAAGAACACTCTCCAGGAGGCAGAGGCGCCACTGCAGGACCGGATCCCCCAAGCGGACCAGAAACCACAGGCCTGATGTGAGAGACATGGAAAGAGGGAGAGATATTAGTGTATGGTGGAGTCAACTGGAGCTTATATGTGACGTTGTTTACCCTCCGGAGGACCTTGAATGGCCCCATGAAACAGGGACCCAGCTTACGACAGGGCAGACGGAGTGGGAGGTCCTTCGTAGACAGCTACGCCTTGTCCCCCGGACGGAACTCAAAGAGCAGGCACCGCCAATCCGCTTGCTCTTTGTCGCCACACTGCCTCCTGTAGGCGAACATGGGTGGCTGACCAGACCTCGTCAGACTTCCTGAACCACTCCTCCATGGCCTGGATGTCACTGGAACCTCCTACCCAGGGGCATAACAGGGGCTGGAAACCAAGAACCACCTGGAAGGGGGTGAGACCTGTGGAGGAATGGCGCAGGGCGTTCTGAGCATACTCCGCCCAGGGGAGAAAACGGGCCCACTCACCTGGTCTATCGTGACAGAAGACCGGTGGAACCTCCCCAGTTCTTAGTTGCTACGCTCCGCCTGCCAGTTTTTCTGTGGGTGGTACCCGGACGTGAGGCTGACCGCAACCCCCAGCCTGGACATGAAGGCTTTCATACTCGAGACATGAACTGGGGGCCGCGGTCAAAGATGATGTCCTTCGGAAATCCATACAGCCGGAAAACCTGCTGGAACAGCACCTCAGAGAACTGGAGGGCAGAAGGGAGGATGGGCAGTGGAACGAAGCGGACCATCTTCAAAAAGCGGTCCACCACGACGATGGTGTTGTTCCCCTCTGACTGTGGCAGGTCCGTCAACAAAGTCCACTGAGAGGTGGGACCAGGGTCGCTGAGGTACTGGTAAGGGGTGTAACTTGCCCACTGGAGCCGTTCACGGCGCCTTTGACTGCAAGCACACTGTGCCGGAGAGGACGTAATACCACACAGTCCTTCCCATGCCAGGCCACCAGTACTTCTCGCAGAGCGCCTCCAGGGTCTGGGTGATGCCTGGGTGCCCAGTCACTGGTGTAGTGTGTGCCCAGGTCACCAACCAGCCCCACACTCTCTGGGGCACGTAGGTCTTGCCTGGGGAGTTGAGGTGCCACGCAGCCCTGATGTGTTCTAAGTTCCAATGGTCTGTCAGTGAACTGCTCCCGGTCCCCTCCAGTGCCAACTTCACCGCCAGTAACTTACGGTCACCCACGACGTAGTTCCTCTCTGCAGCAGTCAGTTTCCCAGAAAGAACACACAGGGGTGGAGTCTGGGAGGAGTCCCATGCTGCTGGGAGAGGACCACCCCCACCCCGACCTCAGATGCGTCCACCTAGACCATGAAGGGCTTGAGTGGGTCCAGGTGGTGCAGCAGAGGAGTGGTGGTGAATCTGCCCTTCAGGGCGAGGAAGGCCTTCTCTGCTCCCTGTGTCCAGTGTAGGCACTGTGGTTGGCCTTTCAGCAGTGACATGAGTGGCGCGGCTATGGTGCTGAATCCCCTGATGAACCGGCGGTAGAGGTTGACACACCTGATGAAGCTCTGCAGTTCCTTCTCTGTTTATCTGTTGAAGAGATCTTAGTTTGACCAGAGAATGACTTGGCATCTGTTCTTTGTTCAATGTGTGAGTAATTTGAGTAGGGGGCATGGCCAGTGAAGAAGCTATAATGACGCCTGTCGTACCTAGATTCTTTGATTACTCGGAGTGTGGTCATACTAGGTGTCCGTATATCGATTATCCCATGTGCATGTAAAAATTAAAAAACCTTTATTGAACTTTGGACTCAAGACCGATAAAATTTTCTTTTACAATGGTCTTTGGGACTGGCCACGACCTTACCGCCTCCACCTTCAGCTCCTCCATCTGGACGCGCTCTGTAGCGATCCGGTACCCTGGGAAGGAGACGGTGGACTGGTGGAAGGAGCACTTCTCGCCCTTGACGTATAGCTGGTGGTTGAGCAGACGTTGTAGAATAGCACAGACGTGGGCCACATGCTTCGGGTATGTTGGGGAGTGCACCAGGATGTCGTCAATGTATACCACACATGCCTCCCCAACATATCCCGGAACACCTCATTCAGGAACGACTGGAAAACTGCTGGTGCGTTGGCCAGCCCGTATAGCATGACCTGGTACTCGTAGTGGCCCGACACCGTGCTGAAGGCTGTCTTCCACTTGTCTCCCCCCTCGGATTTGCACTAGGTTGTATGCACTCTGGAGGTCAAGTTTGGTGAAGAAGCGCGCACCCCTCAGCAGCCCGATGGCCGATGAGATAAGAGGCATCGGATACCTGAATTTGATGGTAATGTTGTTGAGCCCTGGTAATCAATACAGAGCCATAGCCCCGTTATTCTTCTTAACGAAGAAGAAGCTTGCTGAAGCAGGGGAGGAGGAATGGTGGATGTGTCCCTGCTCCAGCATCTCTCTGATGTAGGTCTCCATGGCTTCGGGGGATGCGGCTTCCGGTATAATGTCAATGACACAATCCCAGGAACAGTGAGGAGGGAGACACCTGGCTTTTTCACTGGAAAACACCACACCCAAGTCCACGTACTCAGGCGGGATGTTGGCTGGGAGGGCGCCCTCTGGGCTTTCCACCTACGTAGCTACACGTGATGGTTAAGCAGGTCTTCCGGCACTCCAGCGACCATCCCAGGATCTTCCACTTGCTCCAGGCGATGTTGGGGTTGTGTCTCTGGAGCCACGGAAGACCCAGGATGATGGGGTGTAGGTACGACGTCATCACCATCAATTCCAGACTCTCTTCATGGCAGCCGTTAATGGTGAGAGTGAGCGGGCTGGTCACGTGGGTTATGGAGCCGGACCCCACTGGACGACTGTCTAACACTTGTATAGGCATCGAGGACCTCAAACGGCGCAACAGCAACCATAGCGCAGTGACCAGGGACTGGTCTATGAAGCTCCACACAGCCCCAGCGTCAATCAGTGCTGTAGAGGGGTGAGAGGGAAAACCAGACAACACAGTTGGACAACAGAAAGGAGTGGTAATGTTACATAAGCATAAGGCACCTACTGTGCCCGACTGTACTGCCTGGGTACTCACCCCTTTCCTGCTCCATGTCTGGGCCAAGGAGCACCCCTTTTGGAAGGGCCCCTTTCCCCCCGAGAACAGGCACAGCCCCTGACGACTCCAGCGTTCTCTCTCCTCCGCGGGGAGCCTGGTGATCCCCAGCTCCATGGGCTCTGGTTCCGGCTCCACCTGAGTGGGTACGAGATGGGAACGGCGCGCAATGCTGTCACGGTCCCAGAGCTGCACATCAATGGCAATAGCCCCGGCGATGAAGGCGTTGAGCGACATGGAATTGCTTACGCACATCAGCTCCATCTGGTCCTCCACCCGCAAGCCTTTGAGGAAGGCGATCCGCAGAACTGGCTTGTTCCATCTGCTGGACGCCGCCACCGTCCGGAATCTCAGGGCATACTCCAAGGCCAAGCTGTTCCCCTGCCTCAAGCGCAAAAGGCACTTGCCCCCCATCCTCACCCTCAGCAGGTGGTCAGAAACAGCACACAATTGCGCCATGAACCTGCAGAACACCCTCAGTTCCCCAGAGTTACTATCCCACAGTGCCATTGCCCATTCGAGTGCGCGCCCAGTCAGAAGGAAGATTATCGCGGTTACCTTCTCATAATCAGAGACCTGTTGGTCTCCGAGATACAATTCGCATTGCAGAAGGCAACCCTCCGGATTGCGATGGTGCGAGTGTGTAAAGGTGAGGCAAAAAAGAAAGGAAAACAAAAACGAGGAATAATAGGTTCTTTGTCTTTTATAAGTTGAAAAATAAAAGCACCTCACAGTGTCGACCATACAAACAATAGTCCGTGGGGTGCAGTGGTAAAACAAACACATTTAAACAGAACTGATTGGTGATGGGGAACAGGTGCATCCTCTGGGAGCGCTGCTGCCATCAGTCTCCAGCCGGTGGTTTGAACACCGGTGAGGTGGAGCACCTGAGAGGAGGGAGAGCAACCGTGCCACGCGGTACCAACGTTATATCTGGTGACTTTCCCACCATTGTAGAGCATCTCCAATCCGTTCCAACGACTGTCTCTTTATACTTCAGAACTGCAGCATGGGCTCTTTGTCTGGAAGATCTTTCT
>JACXGI010021420.1:0-10203 GCA_016801175.1 Esox masquinongy | reverse complement strand
TAAAGGCCTTTGCAGGTGTTTTGAGTTAATTAGCTGATTAGAGTGTGGCACCAGGTGTCTTCAATATTGAACCTTTTCACAATATTCTAATTTTCTGAGATACCGAATTTGGGGTTTTCATTAGTTGTCAGTTATAATCATCAAAATTAAAAGGAATAAACACTTGAAATATATCAGTCTGTGTGGAATGAATGTATACTTTATACAAGTTTCACTTCTTGAATGGAATTACTGAAATAAATCAACTTTTTGATGATATTCTAATTATATGACCAGCACCTGTATATACATTGATTTATAAACTAAGCTAGTCTACTGGATAAAGACTTGCAGCAAAATTCATAGTGAAGGATTTAATTAATCCACAGAATGCCAAAAAGCAGATGTTGGAAGAATTTATGGATATTAAACAATTCTTTATTGTGCTTTATAAACACAAATGTATGTATGTTATTTTGTCAGAGACCAAAAGTCTGTAATATATATATATATATATATATATATATATATATATATATATATAGTGTTTGCTAAACAAAATATGGTTATTGTTAATGAAAGTAATTACTTGAAAACAGTGAAACAGTTAATTAAATCAGTAGCAAACGACCGGTGATTCAACAGCAGTTATAAGTCCCACTCAAAAGCTCCACAGAGCCCAAGTCCGGCCCACCAGCCCACAGTGCACCTGCTGACAGTGCCCGTCTACAGCCATACCCTTCTCTCATTTTTTGGAGCAGTGTACTTTCTACAGGGGCCCATAGGGAGCTGTCCACAAGTAGCTATCTCGTTAGCCCTCCCTGCTGGCGCTCTTGCATTACTACAGGAGTTAAATTAGTAGATTTTGCAGGTGGCTTTTAAAACACTTGAGGGAGACAAAGTACATCAAAACTGAGCTTTCCCTATATATTTATTTTTATTGCAAATTCAGTTGTTCATTTCATGAGGTTAGAGTCAGTAAAGCATTTTAATATAGAATATTTAAAAACATTCTTCTCAGAACAGTTAGCCCAGCATGTATTATAATATGTATTTCATAGTTTATAGGTTTTCTGTCCAAATACTGTAGACTGCATAACATTGGCAGCCCAATTCAAATCTTTTGCCAACTAATTGGCATTGCTCTAATGTGCAAAAAGCAATCACAAAAAGCACTTGAAATCTGATCTTTTGACTTCCTCTCCATGTCACATTCATATACTTGCATTAAGATACAATTCTGGTATATACAAGCTTTGTCTGTTTGCCCCAGTCCAATTGTTTTTGCTCTAAAGTTTTTTTTTTACACACGACCTGCCATTACCGCAACAACCCCCCCCAACATTTTAAAAAACAGTGACAGGAAATTAGTATCTGTTTTCTACTTCAGATGCGCTACCAGTGCAAATCCATCAGTGTGATTTGGGTCACATGTAAAACTATATGTGGATAGCAAGATGAAAAAATACTGAATTAAGTTTAATCTTCATTTATTTTTTTCAAACTCATTGAACTGTTTTGCTAAATAGCTATGGCTGGTAATGTCAGGTCTGGGGAAGTAGAAACCTGCATGTTTGAATAACCATGCAGGACTCTGTGAAGGAACAAAAACAATTACACCAGTGTGCGGGGAAACCAGATCTGGCGTAGTTGAAATATACATAGTTCTTCTGCATTTGAAACCTTTCCTTCTCACCTGCCCTTTCACTACTTTCATAAATTTTTAACTCTGACTTCTAATTTTGGGTGGAAGTGAATTCAATCATGAATGTTTTGTAACTTGCGACTGGTAGGTAATGCATATACTTTAGGATAAGTTGAGTTGGACGTCATTGGAGAGTATTCCTACCTTGCCTCTAAAGCCCTTTCATTTTTATTAATTGAAAGAATCTACTAGTATGTCCTATCATTTACATTTGCAGTGGATCACTTTTCTACCAGATTCAATGTCAGCTCATTTGGAGAGTAATCCTTACACCCTGGAACAGATGGCCTGAGTCATGTTTATCAAAAAAATGAAAATGAGACTGGGGGAAAAGAAGAAGGTTTGGGGATGCTGGCCCTGCCCGAATTCTCTCACTTATGTCCTAAATAGTAGGCCACAGGGGGTGACTCCAGGAGGAGTTAAGAAGAAATTTGAATTTAGGGAAGAGAAGCAAGAGAACGACAGGTTAACATATTTTATTTATAGCCATTCATTTTACTGAGTTGTTGAATTTTTGCTTTGTAATCCAAAAGTGGATTTCTCTTATCCAAAACTGTTTTCTATAAAATAAAAAATAATACCTGGCAATAGCGTTGGTGTGTTTTACTTTCAAAATGTCATAAGTCAAAAAGGCACAAACAATGTCAGTATACAATTGAATATTGCTAACTCATACCCTTTAAAAATATTTTGGATATATTTCCATATAGCTGTAAATCTTAGCTTTCCATATGGAAAGCTAAGATTTTTACAGCTGTCCACTAGGTACATTTTCATAATCATCAAAAAAACTTAAAGGCAATTCAGTGACTTTACTGATTTTACATATAATATTACCAACTTTAAAGGCACCAGCTACAACTAAATTGGAACGCAGACTGTGGGGAATAGAAAGATTCCGTCATTAGTGCATCAAAAAATCATTAGCTCTAAAAATGTGGATATTGATCATAAGCATTTTGATATATTCATGTTTACAGTCTGAGCAATATGGTTATTCAAGTTTAATTTGGATATATTTGGCTGTTTTCACATTTGTACAGTAAGTTTTTTATGTTTAGAAGAATGACTGCTAAAAGCTAACTCCTGTTCATTTAATCAAAGCTAGCATACCGAAAGTGTTGGTGATAGTAACATTGGTGATAATAACATTGATATTTATTGTGGTTAACATCTATTTAAGCCACATTACATTTACATTATTACCTCAACATAGTGTGAAATATGCATAGAAACCCTAGCATTAAATGTAGGCACATTTTGATGAGGGGCAATGAAGAAATTCTGGATTTTTTCCCCAGAGTATCTTTTCTCACACACATTTCCATGTATTTCCATTGTTTGGACCAATTGTCATTAACCTCCTTGCTGCATAAATGGAGAAGGTATGTGTTTTTATTGATGATAGAGGCATCAAATTGCACAGCAACAGCTAGGACATGGTTTTAAAAAGATTTGTAACATGGCCAAAAAATTCAACATTTACTCATTGAGCCGTTTTCCAATATTGCTGCCAAAGAAAACATGGCATCAAATTGAATCTCTAAGTGGATCTCTACATTACCTAATTTTTCTCTGGGGGAAATCTTTTTGCTTGAACAGTGACATTTCAGAAGCTCCCCTGTCATAAAACACTACCCTGAATAAAATATAACATGAGCCAATTAAAAATGTATTTTGCATATTTCTTAGTGGATTCATGTTCATTTTGAAATTAAATATCAATTAACAACAATCCTGAAACACTATGTGCCCTGTTTAAAATTAATTTGGGAATAGGATGCTATTTGGGATACAGCCTCTGAGAATCTAACGTCAACCCCTTAATGCTGTCCTCATGTCCTCCTTCTGTCTGTCCTTACCCAGGCCATATGGCAGTCTTTTCCCGTGCCGGCCAGCCCTCAGTCTCTGCCCTGCTCTGAGAGCACATACACACAGCCCTAACAGCTTGGTGGACACAATTAATTTGCCTAGGTGTCTGCCATTTATTTTCCAACCTACATTTTGTTAATTGGACAGAGGAGGTTCAAATCAAATTAATGTCTCTGGGTATGTTCAGGCCACTGATTGTGTGGAATCTGAAAGCCATCAGTGGGTGGCTGGAGGGAGTGTGGAGTCAGGGGTGATATTTGAGGTTGTTAGGATGTGGGAGGAGGGGTGGGTGGGATGTATCACAGAGAGATAGGGAAGGATGCCATTACATGTAGGCCTATATGATTCACTAATACATTAATGAAAGTAGGCAGAACTTAAAAACTTAAGAGATTATCACAGCTGTAAATATTGGTGTCAAATCCAGTGTAATATAGTACATTGATGTCCAGCATGTTCTTATGTTTTATATGAAGTTTAGACATTAATGTTACTAATTTGGTTTAACAAGTTGGATGGAAGTCACAACCTTTGAAGAGCAACTTCTTTTTGGGTAGGCATGTTGTGTTCCTCTCTCTAACGTGTAGCTAATTCTACTCTGTAGGTTTTGTTTACAGAGTAATGGATACTGAAATAGGCAGCATTGTTTCAGTTCTCCCTCGTTCTCCTACCTCCTTTCTTTATCTCTCTCTCTCTCTCCTATCTCTCTAACTCTCATGGACTGTGTGATTATGCTGAGCAGCCTTTCTGTTTGATTCCCTGAGCAGCAAACCACTCCCTTCCTCCCTCATCAAAGTTGGATCAGATTTGGAATATGAATTTAATCAAGTTAATTGACTATTAAATAGAAATGCAATTAGGGGCCTAATGCTGTAGGCAGAGGATAAATCTAAATAATGACTGGTTTTCAAACTGGGTAAACATTTAGAGATTTTAAGGCAGTTATTGTTATTTAAATGATTGGAGAGTGAGGAGATGTTGAGAGTAAGGCATATTAATAATGAGTTGTGGAAAAAGACTTGAGGTGAAACATGACTAATTGTACATACATGTATCAGTCTGGCATCCAAAACGGTAAAGTAGCCCCTGGCTTAATGGAGTTTGCTCATCGTGGCTGTATTCACCTTGAAATAAGAAGAGGCTATCTGAACAAGTTTAATAAGAAACTCTAGAGTTGCAAAGCATTTTTTTTGTTGCAAACTATAACAAAACCTGTGAACTAATGAATATGACACAGATGTCTGACAAGGATTTATTCTTGTTTGTTAGCTCAAGTTTTCAAATGAATAAAAAAATATCTCCCTCACCTGTGCAGTTCCTTTTCATGGTCATTGCTAAGCTGGTACAGTACACTAAGTTTGATATTGATCTGTCACATTGATCTGCGTTGGATTCACTTATCTTTAGATTTTCCTGTTATTAAACAGAATATTTTTTTTTCAACAAAAGGATACTATGAAAGGATACACATAGTTCCTAGTAAAGCCATTATATGTTCCAAATGGCACCTTATTCTGTAAATGCACTACTTTTAACCAGAGATCAGTAAAAAGTAGTGCACTATAGGGAATATGGTGTCATTTGGGATGTAAGACAGCCATGAACTGCAGGCCAGAGACGAAGATAAGGTACTTGTGTGTGTCCGAATAGGTCTTCTTCAGTCAGGGGTCTCTCAAGTACAACACAAACAAATCAGCTGCTGGGTGTCCAATGATTCAATATGTAGCATTTTCAGGAAATGCTTAGTAAAATGAATGCCGATGTTCTATAGCCATGTGACTGGATGGCCACTCATTGCTGTCAACCGCTACTCGGTCCGTTTTGTCCTTTCATTTAGTAAGCCTGTAGAGAAACACACAGTTGGAATCTATAAGAAAAGTAATACATGAGAACAATGAGCAGTATCAGCAGATGGGTCATGGAGAGTAACAATGAATTAAAAGCATTTGAATAGAGCGCTCCCCAAGGTTACACCCATTGTCGCTAACCCAGCTACATTTCTATGCCAGGTTCCTACAAATCTACAAATGCTTGTTGGTTTTCTGCGTTGGATATTGATAATGGTTTTACATTGAAGAGATGACGATTACCAGACCATATCTGAGTTTCATGGCGTTTGTTATCACACCCCGAGAAAAAATCAGTCTGAAAGATCACATGTCCTAATTGACAAGAATTGGTTGTTACTTACATCATTGACACACAGTCCACAAACATCCACTTTACCACGGGGCCTTCTATTGGATATATTTTTCAAAGCTAATGAGGGTTGGGTACTTGAAGCCAGTGCGGCAGGGGTTAATGACACTACAAATTATAGCAGAAAGTTGGTCGCTCTCCTTCAAGGGGTAATTCTGTTAGAAATCGCCTCCAGCAACTGCATGAAAGGGGAGGGGAGCTCGTGTGGCTGGCGCCCCCTGAGCGGAGTGAAGCAGGGCAGGTTGCCCCGCCGCAACGGTCCCCACTGTTGTTAATCACTTGCTTTCTCTTTTTTTTCACCCTCCTCTCTCCTTCTCTCTCTCTTTCTTTTTCATGCCCTAGCTCCCGCACCCCCACCCCCCCGCGCTGATTTGCAAGAGCAGATTAATCAGGGTGCAGAGGCCTTGATGAAATTTAGCTGTTATTGTTCCCAATTTTAGCAACATCTTTTATTGTCTTCATCATTCATTTACAGCAGGAGTAAGAGGGGATTGTGTCAATTATGCAAATGACGTTGCACACTCCTGCAGATTACTTCCTTCTGTAGGGCTGTGGCCATTGTTTGTGTGAGAATTGAATTATTAAATATTATTATGCTCACGTTTCCTTCGATTTTCAGAGGCTAGGTTTCAATTGGATTTTTTTCTCCAGCTGCTCTTCTCTTTACTGCTCGCTGACAGTATCAAAGCATTGTCAAATAAACTCCTCAATGTAATCATTTTGAAGTTTTAGTTCTCATCTGTGAGTGAAAGGCAGAGCACTTTCTGAATCAATTTAATGAACGCAAATTGAATTCAAGTTTGTTCAGAATTGACTTCAATTAGACAACCGTTTAATGATAAATTAATCTCCCCCCTTTAATTCCCAGGAATTTGTTTTTCAAAGGGTTCTTCTGGCAGCAACAGAGAGAGACCCAATAAAGAATACCAACTGGTGTCTTATCTGAGGGAAAGCTTTAATAGTTAACACACTGAGAAAATAGTGTACAGTTTTTTTGCACCCCAAATGGTATCCTATTCCCTTATCAGTGTAATACTTTTCATGGGCCCAGGTCAAGTAGTACACTAGAGAATAGGGTGTCATTTGGGCCAGACTTGATAGACATGAGTATTTGTATTTTATTGTTACCTCCATCGTTGCCACTGCTACCACAATCCATAATTCAACATAGTTAAACTGGGAATTTAAATATGGCCAGGCATTTCAGTTAGGGTTAATCCTGTTTAACAAACTCCTGGGGGTGAAGGTGGGAGCATTCTGCTTGTTCTGCTTTGTAACCAGTTTTAGCTCACTAACAAGTGTACCATTAGCTACACATTCTGTTTTCATCTACATACAAGGGGCTGTATGTATCAAGCATCTTAGTGTATAAATAGTGGATCCCTGCCCATGTTATCTTTTTTATTGCAATCCAAAAAGGGAAGACCTTTGTTCTTTCATAGCGCCACTGAGGGACCAATGTAACTGATCTTGGCACAAAGGTCCTGGAGGACACTTATGACCCTCTTCATCTCATTTTTCTTTCCCAAAAACATACAGTTTGGCCCGCTGTCATCAGTTACTTGGACAGGATTTCATTTTTTTGCCCATTCGTTAGTACACATTCTGAAAAGACATGGTTGTTTTCTGACTCTGACCAGCCCAACAAGGTTTTGTTGTTCCCATTATGGATTACTTTTTTATTGGTGCTGTTGCTGCATTGTTAATTATGTAGGAAGTTTGTTTGTGTGGTAAAAAAGTGGATGGGATGTTATTGCCATGATCAGGAGTTATGGTAAAATCGCTGAACTCCCTCCACATGTTGAGGACACTGGAACAGCAGTAAATGAATAAGACTGCTAGACATACCTAATTTGCATTGGACTGGTTACGGCAGGATGGGAATCTGGTGGAGGGTTTTGATTCAAACACTATGGTATGTCCTAAGGACCTCTCTCTTTCTCTCTGATTACTCATTGACATTTCCCTGCCTTGTGGCTACATTGCTATTTCTGACAGCAGCACCCGGGGTGGTGGGGGGGAGTGATCACCGGCATGTCCAGCCCAGCACGCCTCACAGTTACAATGTTGTGTGTGCAGCAGTGTATGTGTGTGTGTGTCACAATGCTGGCCTCCTGGCCGGGAGTGGCTTTGGCTGAGGGGAACAGCTGTCTGCACTAACGAGGACACACACACATGCGCACACACACGCCGCGCCCACCCTCAGCAAAGGGATAGGCAGGCGGTGGCGTACGAGCAGACCAGACCAGACCGCCACTCGGACTCTGTTAGTTAGGCCCCAGGACACATAAACAAAGGCTTAATGAGAATGCCTTGTCATTACAGTAATTAACAGGCCTCACGTCAACCACTGTCAGAGACACAGTCGCATCGAGGCCTGGTTTATATCCCAAATGGCACACTATTTTACTAGGTGTAATGCACTTTATAGGGAATCAAGTTCCATTTGGGACATGGAATCCTTGTTAGACTGAAGGAGAAAGCAGAAAGCTGATAGTCTAAGGATGTCCAGAGGACCTTTAGTTCGTATGAAACATTCAGCTGTCTGTCCGACTGATTGTCTGTCTTTTTGTTCACTCCTCTAGCCTCTTGAAGGGAAGGGGGGATTTTTCATGAAATGGAGCTGGGGTACATAATTATTTATTTGTACATGCTGTAATACGTTGCTAATTATGTTACACATAAGTTGAACATGGTCTGCATCCAAAATGACATCCCATTTGCTTTACAGTGCCCTAAATTTGAACCAGGACTGAGCTAGATTGAGCGTTTTGGAACAAGGTGCCTTTTGGCACACATCCATGTTGGTACAGCTAAATGGTAATTTCCACCCGGATAATGAACACCATGAATCTTAATAAGTTAAACATACATATTTCATACAATATGCAGTGTAAACGCTGAAGTAATATAAACACAGAACAGGTATTATTGTCAAATACCACTTCCATTAAAAGTACCTAGACTAGAAAAAGGGTCAATGATATAGCAACGGTAAAAATAACAAGGAGAAATTAATTTAGTCTATATAACAATACGTAAGTCAGTGGTTCTCAACATTTTTTGGCCCAGCACCCCCCTATCCATTATCCAGGTACATCAAATAAGATGTAGGCTAATTGCCCTGAATAGTAATGATTATTATCATTATTATTAATTTTATGATTGTTATGATTATTATTATTATTGTTATTATTATTGTTGTTGCTATTGTTATCATCAGAAATCATCAAAAAAGCACATCATTGAGTGACAAACAACAGATTTGTTTCCCAGGGAAACAAACAGCAGCCAATCAGAAACAGCAATTTAACATTCAAATCTTAATAATTAAACAACAGCCAATCAGAAATGCCAAACAATAATAATTATTAAGAATTGTTTCAACGGAAAACAAGCTGGCACTTATCAAGGGGTAAAAGCAGAAGGATTAACTTTCAAATAAAATAAGTTAAAAACCTTTGAAAGTTAGTGAGAGCCCTGCGCCTGGTTGTATTGCAGTCATGTCAACAAAGCTACTTGTATTGAATAGTGTTTTAATGAGCATCTGGATGCTGGATGCTAAGTTGCTTTCAGGGGAAGTGCGACAGCGGAATATCCCTCTTGTATATGTGTAACCACTGAGATAACAAGGCATTGTATCCCTCAGAGAAATGAACACTTTTAAGAGAAAGAAATTCTTCCACGGGTCATACCAAGAAAGAGAGCGTCCATTTTCCAGAGTTTACACAGTAAACGCCATGTGGTTGAAATTTTATAGATGATACTCTGCTGTCCCGTTCCTGTGAAGGCAGCACGGAGCTGCGCCACAAGAAGCTGACAGAAACACTGAAGAGAAGAAGAGTTAAGATACACCGTCTTGTCCAGTTGCAGTGGCGTAAACCGGCAGGTTTTAATGTTGCAGACCACAGTTTTTTGCAAGTAGCTGAAACTTTAAACTCATATTGTTGTGAATCTTCAGTGTAAACTTGCCTTAAAACAAACGCCCCCCAAGGGCACCTCAATGCTCCCTTTCCAAAATATTGCTTCCAGTGCCCCCGTTGTCCTCTGAATGCCCCCTGGGGGGCGGTACACTCCCTGTTTCAGAAACACTGACGTAAATGAATTCTGATTGCTTGCAGTATAATATAAAGGAAAATAATGTTCACATAACAAACCCATCGAGATGTTAATGGCCAAGTTTCTCTGTTCACTGGTCGGTTCACCAAAATAGTATCTCTCTAACTCCCTCTAACCTATCCCATCTAGCCACCATTCAGCTGTTGTCTAGTCGAGGTCCAGTGTTGTTGATGCCTTATGTTTGCACTGCTGGGATTGAGGGCTCTGCTTTATTCAAAGTGGTTGGTTGTGCATTCTGGTGTATTTTTGTGGAGTGTAATTAAGTGGTGTGTGTTTGTTTAGTTAGGGGCTGCGGGTGTGGGGGTGTAGGGTGGCTGGGGGGGGGGGGG
>JACXGI010021419.1:0-10248 GCA_016801175.1 Esox masquinongy | reverse complement strand
TCCATCTGAGTGGTGAGGCCCATCTCTCTCCATCTGAGTGGTGAGGCCCATCTCTCTCCATCTGAGTGGTGAGGCCCTTCTCTGTCCTTCTGAATGATGAGGCCCATCTCTGACACTCTGTGTCCCAAACAGCATCCTGCTCTCTATATAGGGTGCTACTTTTTACAACTTCACATTGGGTCATTTGGGTCGCTGGTGTGTTCGCGCTGGGCGCCAGGTGTGAAGTCGGGCGTCAGGCAGTAGTTTTAGCCAGCGAGGCGGAACGCTTCAACCCCTTATGCTACCCCGCCCTATCCTGCCAAGTACCTGGGAGAAACCCCTATAACCCATATGACCCCTCCGCTTCAGAATCCTCCTCTCCTGACTCCTCTTCAAAGCCCTCATCTCCTGAACCCTCCCCTTCAGGACCCTCCTCTCCTGACTCCTCCCATTCAGAACCCTCCTCTCCTGATTCCTCTTCAAAGCCCTCCTCTCCTGACTCCTCCCCTTCAGAACCCTCCTCTCCTGAACCCTCCCCTTCAGAACCCTCCTCCCCTGACTCCTCCTCTTCAGAACCCTCCTCTTCTGAACCCTTCCCTTCAGAACCCTCCTCTCCTGACTCCTCCCCTTTAGAACCCTCCTCCCCTGACTCCTCCCCTTCAGATCCCTCCTCTCCTGACTCCTCCCCTTCAAAGCCCTCATCTCCTCAACCCCTGGCTTGATCACACACACCTCACTGCTAAAATAGGAACTCAACAATTGCCTGCATACGCTGGGGTGAGGATGAGGAGCCCATTTTTAGCCTGCCCTGTCTAGTAAGTGAAGGTGAGAGAGAGTGTGAGGATGGAGATGGAAGAGATACTGCTAATGACTCAAAAACACAAAAGCTAGCTTGTCAGTCCTCAGTGCTCATTTGCGCACAGAGCCTGCCTGGGGGATGAGGGGAATGGGGGAGGGTGCAGGGTGTGTCTCAGCGGCTGGCCCATTACTACAATCAGACCAGCAGAGAGGAAGAACAGAGTGATGGGAGAGAGTGCAGAGAGGAAGAACAGAGGGATGGGAGAGAGTGCAGAGAGGAAGAAGGGAGATTAGGAGTAAAAGGAAGGTGGGCAGAGGGGAGGTGGGAGGAGCTACAGCGTTGTGCTCCATTTTTCTGTGTTAAAGGTCAGACGTTGCCCATGCGGCACGCAGAGCTGCCCTGACTGACAGTTGCAGATGTAAAGAGGGAGTCAGGAAGAGAGGGGGAGTTTCACCACACTGGGAGAACAGAACAGAGGTTAGGCCCTACTGTTAAATTGATTGTATGCCTAGTGAGAGAAAGACAGAAAGTGAAAGGCCTAATGCAGCGTTTCTATAAAAGCTTTGCCCCCGACCGTTTAATTTAGGTGTCATCGCAATTTCTCACGCCTCTGATGACGGTGACTCACAGGTCAGTGGACGGCGTTGCCTCCATTGTTTTTGTCAGTTGGTGATGAATGATGCTGTCTGATAAACAAAGCAGAGGAGGGATCCTTATACCATCTTCACTTAACCACTGACAATCCCATGAATACCCTGAAGTAGCCCACTGCATACTGCATCAAAACACCTACATACTTGTACGTGAAGAATCATAGCCAATAGGAACAGAGACTGTATAACCATGACCAATAGGAGCAGAGACTGTGTAACCATGACCAATAGGAACAGAGACTGTATAACCATGACCAGTAGGAACAGAGAGGAGATGGCTGGTCATGAATAACTGTGTTGCACTATTTCTAATTTGTCTACTCCCCAATGGTATCCTATCCCCCAGTGTAGTGCACTAGTGTACATTTGATCCCTCTGGGCCCGGTATAGGCTGCCATTTGGGACGCAAGCAAGTCTGTCCGAACAGTTCATGTAAACAAAATCGGAATGCCCATGGCTAGTTAGGGCAGTTTGTGTTCCCTCTCTGAGGAAGGAAGGGGAGCTTCTTAGCTGTCTGCTTGTGAGTGTTTGTGTTTACATCATGTGGTGTATAAAGCCCTATGGGCCTATTCAGGGAATAGGGTTGCATTTGGGACTCTGGCTCAGTCTGTGACTCTAGGGGGAGAAACAGCCTCATGGGGCTTCAGTACCTGGATCACGTATGCATGTGTTTCCCATGTCAATAGCGCTACGAATGTCATATCATTTAAGACAGAGAGGAGGAGAGGGAAGCACCAAAGGGAAGACGGGGCAAACGCTCAGACCTACAGTAGGTTGTGGAAGAAATCAACGCAGATTAAAAGCCAAGCTGCTGCCATGTGTCATATAGACCAGCTACATGCAGTGTCTGGGAACACTCTGAACATGCGGTTGGATTCGGGAGTCGTCATTTCAAGAGAGATGAGGCAGCCAATAATTCCCTGGCATAACACAAGCGTTTCCATGCTCACGCTCAGCAAACACCAAATCTTCCCAAACACACACGTTTACGCACACACACACACACACACACACACACACACACGCACAGAGTGTGGATGTACACACACACACACACGCACAGAGTGTGGATGTACACACACACACACACACACACGCACAGAGTGTGGATGTACACACACACACACACACAGTGTGGATGTACACACACACACACACAGTGTGGATGTACACACACACACACACACACACACACAATGTGGATGTACACACACACACACACAACCATGCACTCACATGTTTTGGGAGAAGTCCCTGGCTGACAGCACTGGCTACTTCAAGAGGGGCTTTCCTCTCTCCGTGTGTGTGAGAGTCTGTGTGTATCAGATAGATGTGTGTGTGTTTGTGTGAGTCTGTGTATACCAGATAGATGGGTGTGTGTGAGAGAGGTAGTGGAGCGCAGTGAAAGAGCTCATTAGGGAGGGCCGTTTGTCAGAGTCATCAGGTTAACTGTAATCTGGCCTCTCCAGCTGCTTCCTGCGGAGTGAGACCCAGGTGCTCAGGCCCCGTCAGGCCCCCTCTCTTCCCCAGAGACCCAGAGAGCGCCACGGTCCCCAATGGCACCCTGTTCCCTATAGGCCAATGGGAAACTGATCAAAGGTAGAGTACTATGTAGGGAAAAGGGTACCATTTTGGACGCACTAGGGCCAGTGGTGGCCCCTCAGCACAGAATGGCAGGAACTTGGAACGGGAGAGGAGTTAACCTCTGTGTCTCCACACACACATAAACACACACACACACACACACACACACACACACACACACACACACACACACACACACAGGACATAGTTATTGTAAGAAGCTACACAATGCATAGTTATTGTAAGAAGCTAAGACATAGGCACACATTAACAAACACAAACAAATAGACACACACAAGCATTCGGCTCAATAGCTCCTCCTCCTCTCCTCGGTGAACACAAACAAACAAAAGCCCAGACTGAGGGTTATAACCTCGCTACCTCAGCTGTTCTCTGACCACTCAGCTGATTTAGAAACATTGTTTTCATGAGATTAGCTTTTGTTTCTTCACGTCCATATGTTGTGTCAGACTCCATTGTACTGTTACATGCCTGAGTCCAGTGTAGAGTTAGATGTCTGAGTCCAGTGTACAGTTAGATGCCTGAGTCCAGTGTAGAGTTAGATGTCTGAGTCCAGTGTAGAGTTAGATGTCTGAGTCCAGTGTACAGTTAGATGTCTGAGTCCAGTGTACAGTTAGATGTCTGAGTCCAGTGTAGAGTGAGATGTCTGAGTCCAGTGTAGGGTTAGATGTCTGAGTCCAGTGTAGAGTTAAATGTCTGAGTCCAGTGTACAGTTAGATGTCTGAGTCCAGTGTAGAGTGAGATGTCTGAGTCCAGTGTAGAGTGAGATGTCTGAGTCCATTGTAGAGTTAGATGTCTGAGTGCAGTGTACAGTTAGATGTCTGAGTCCAGTGTAGAGTGAGATGTCTGAGTCCAGTGTACAGTTAGATGTCTGAGTCCAGTGTAGAGGGTCTGAGTCCAGTGTACAGTTAGATGTCTGAGTCCAGTGTACAGTTAGATGTCTGAGTCCAGTGTAGAGGGTCTGAGTCCAGTGTACAGTTAGATGTCTGAGTCCAGTGTACAGTTAGATGTCTGAGTCCAGTGTAGAGGGTCTGAGTCCAGTGTAGAGTTAGATGTCTGAGTACATTGTAGAGTTAAATGTCTGAGCAACACTACTTTAGACTCAACGGGTAGAACAGGGCAGAGGGCCTAGACTGACTAACCCAGTGATATATCATGCAGCGTCTGTGTTTGTGTGTGTGTGCGTGTGTGTGTGTCTGTGGTTGTTACCTGGCAAACCCTAACACATCATGATGATGTAGTGGAGATGCAGTCAGAGAGGAAAGTTGGTGACTCTTCACTCAGAGCAAGGGTTAAGAGGAAATGTGTGTGTGTGTTTGGGGGGGGGGTGGAGTCACGTCTTCATTAGGCTAACTTTATTTGTTATTCCCCATACATATTCCCCATACAGTAAAACACCAAATTGTTATTGGCTGACGGTTGTTGCCCTGATATCAGCTCTGTAGCCAACACATTCAAATGTGTCCTTTCAGCCTGCAGTATTAGGCCAGTAAACTCCATCAGACAACCCTTTGGCCTGTGACATTTACCTGCCTCAGCGACTTACTGTACTGTTGGTCTGAAGACAAGACGGCTTGTCATTACAATCCCACAGAGACCATCAGAGAAAAAGAAAGACAGTGTGAGAGTGAGAGTGAGAGAGGGAGAGAGAGTGTGTGTTGTGTACTGTTTGACTTCAGCAGTACCTAAAACACTCTTAGGAAATCTGCCTTTAGTTGTGTGGCCCATCTCTGCCACTCGTATAAAGGGCTGTTGACAACACTTCCCACATCAACACTGTGAGAATTATCCTGACTGAGTACAGTTCCATCATAATCACCACCATTACATTTACATTTTAGACGTTTAGCAGGAACCCTTTTCCAGAGCAATTTACATAACCGATTAAGGATAAGAGCCTTGCCCAGGGGCACAACAACATTTGTTTTACTTTGTCAATCATTTTCACCACCATCATCATCATATTCACCACAATCATTATCATCACCAACATCATAATAACTACCATTATATTCACTGCCATAATATTCACAACTATTATAATCACTGCCATCATAATCATCTCCCCCAACATAATCACCACCATCATAATGACCAACCCCCCAACATAATCACCACCACTATCGTAATTACCATCATCATAATCACCACCATCATAATCAACGCCATCATATTCACCACCTCCCTATCACAATCATCACCCCGTCATTATCAACACCATCATATTCACCACCTCCCTATCACAATCATCACCCCGTCCTTATCAACACCATCATATTCACCACCTCCCTATCACAATCATCACCCCGTCATTATCAACACCATCATATTCACCACCTCCCTATCAGACTCACCACCCCGTCATTATCAACACCATCATATTCACCACCTCCCTATCAGACTCACCACCCCGACATTATCAACACCATCATATTCACCACCTCCCTATCACAATCACTACCCCGTGAAATTCGCCAACCATAGTAATCACCGTAAATCACCCCACGTTTTGTCTTCATGCCCAGTGTTTTCCATGGCTCCAATCAAGCCACCATGCTAGTGCTAGTAGAGCAGACCCACTGATTATTGTGTGACAGGTAGAGCAATCAGTTGCTGAAAGCTGTCTGTCAGTCAGAGGCTCATTTATTCCAAAGGGCTGTTTGTCCCAGACAAAGGGGTGACCAGTGTAACCTGGTAGACAGTGTTCTCTGAGGCCGCAGAGACTAAGGTAGATGATGTATCCAGTCAGATGCACATTGAGGATGTGTTGTGTATCTACAGAGAAGTGGAGGGTCAGGTGATGACTGGGCATATCCTCAATGCGCACTTCCTGTTTAGAGTAACACCTTCCCTCCTCCTGTATCTCCCCCTCTACTCTCAGTTCTCCACTTACCTTCTTACAGTAACTATTGGATCACTGATGGGGTCAACTGTTAGATATCAGACAGACACAGGCTCTCCAGGCTTCCTGGTATTCCTGTTCAAACCGGAAGTGCTATGTAAAAGCATTTAAAGACCAGCATCCTGACATGACTATACTGGAAATTATACAGTCTACATACATATGTAGGCCTATGTAGGTTGTGTGATAATCAACTCAATGACTGCTCTTCATTACCATACTGTTTACTTGTACTGATTAACGTTTTTGCTTAAAATAATCCTAGTCTAACCCTAAGGCTAACCCTTAAGCCTGAAATAGCATTCTTTATGGGGACTTCAAAGGAAGTCAACTCAACACACACACATACACTCTGACATGGATCACATATACACATCATGAGAGTTGATTATTAATCATGCAAATAAAGGAGTAGAGAATGCAGAAGAGAAGACAGATTTAGACCTAGCATATAATTTAACGGTTCCATTTTATGTTAAACTGTTCATAGAGATAATTCAATATATGTAAAGTTTCTTGAAATTATTTCTCATGTGGAAAAGGGAGTGGCTGTTAAGCGGGAAGTCCTTATAAATCCCTGTAACTCGGTTCCTGTCATTCAACTCTATAATGCGTGTTACATTATGCAGAAGGACACGTCATGGTCATGGTCTTTAAATACTTCAGTCCTCAAAACAATCATCCAACACTCCTCCACGTTTACAGCTATCATGTTAAAGAGGATGGGGTGTCAGATTACCAAGTGATATCAGTGTGTGTCTGTGTGTGTGTGTGTGTGTGTGTGCTCTGAGGGCCATGGTGCATGTAACATTATCAGGCACCACCTGCCAAAGTCTCACACAGACACACATACACGTGCCCACACACACACACACACACACACACACACACACACTGGGCGTGGCTCCTCTCCTCTCCAAACAGCCTGCAGATAGATGATCAAAGCTGATACATTCAAGATAACAGCACTAATCTACTGTGACGACAGGCCAAACTAAACCATTCTAATCTCACTGTGTTGTTGATAACCTCATCTGGATAACAGGGATTTAACATCAATGATTAAGGAAGTAATCTGTTTCATGCTCTTTTCTCTGCGTAACACCAATGTAACCTTCCTGTGTTTATACTCCGGGCTCGGAGTAATACATACAGCTGGATTCTAGATATATTCAGCGTATTATTATGTAAACAAGCAAACAGGATACAAATGGATGAACCGCGGGTCCTCTGCATGTCAGGACAAAGGACACATGTTAGATTTGTGTATAAACAGGGCTTTAGTTTCGTCCCGGAGCCTTGTTTGACCAACTCTTCATAGGATGACTCTGGGGTACGTACCAAATGGCACCCTATTCCCTGTGGGATCTGGTCAAAATGAGTGTGCTATATGGGGAATCGGGTGCCATTTGATGCACAAGCATGGCTTTTCTCCTTCATATAGCTGTGGCATGTTTGGGCGGGGCAAAGATAAAGGCAAGGACAGGACCATCCAGAAATAGAACAGGTGTCTATGTGTCTGTGTGTGTGTGCGTGTGTGTATCAGCGTAAGTGCATGTGTGTGTGTTTGTGTGTATAAAATATGTTCATGTTTTGTAACATATTTCATTCCTCTCCTCTGGGTCAGTTTTAAAGAAGGAAAGGGGGTCATCACAGCTTCTCCTAATATCTTATTCTTGGCACAGCAGCCTTAGCTGTGAAACACACATGAGTGTGCACACAGACACATGTATACACACACACACACACACACACACACACACACAGACACACACACACAGCTTTACATATGTTCCACCCACACAACTATCAGACATACAGCCTATATTAACAGAAAGACAGCCTATACTATCAGACAGGTAGTATCAACTGCTCAGTGGACACCAGAGGTTATGAAGATATGTAGGCATTCTGGACCACAGACATGGGTTGGACAAAGAGTGGCTAGGTGATATCATCTACCATTGTCCCACAGAGTCGAACACTAAGGGGGCTTCCAGCTGTGCTACATCCACCCATCTTTCCATTCACCATCCATCCATCATCATCCGCCCTCCCATCACTCTGCCTCTCTCAGACTCCACTCACGTAGCATGTGTTTTCCGTTGTGCGCATGTTCACCTTCTTTCCCTTGACAGTGAAACGCGGCAGGCTGTTGTTATAGAAATTTACTGAGCTGATGTATTGATTAATCTCTACCTTACTTGCCTTAAAGGGTTCTGACTTTAGATTTCTACCACAATTTGGGGGCTCGTCCGGGATTTGAACCCAGGTCTTGGATTAATCTCTACATTACTTGCCTTAAAGGGTTCTGACTTTAGATTTCAACCACACTGTATACCGTTCACACACTTGTACTTCCTGTTTTTACCCATGGCCTTGTGACTCGCTGTTTTATTTTGTCAGTTTATTTCAAGGCATCCGGGGCAGGGGAACGCTTGACAGGTGATTCTGCTGTGTCGTTGCTACAGAGGACAGAGGGGGTCTCCATGGTGTGTATTAACAGCCCAATCAGACAGACAGATAGTGTCTGTGTGAAGGCAGGAATGTACTTGTCTAGACTTGTCTTCTGTGTCCCAAATGGAACTCTGTTCCCTATGTAATGCACTACTTTTAGTATGCTACTACTTTATAGTTCTCCCCTTCTTATAAATGATGCATTGCTCCAGACACACACACACCAGAGACGAGGGATTAAATGTTCAACTGGCGCTCTGTGATGATGTAGACAGGTCAGATGACCGGCAGGAACCGCGGGAAGCCACTGCTCTATAAATAACCAGCAGTGTGTGTGTGTGTGTGTGTGTGTGTGTGTGTGTGTGTGTGTGTGTGTGTGTGTGTGTGTGTGTGTGTGTGTGTGTGTGTGTGTGTGTGTGTGTGTGTGTGTGTGTGTGTGTGTGTGTGTGTGTGTGTGTGTGTGTGTGTGTGCAGCAGCCTTTATATAGTGTTGCTAAACCTGCTTTGTGCTGCCCCCTATCTGTACCTACTGCTGTGACCTCTCAGGAGGCTGTGGTGGCGCCACCACCTGGTTACGTCTCAAATGACCACCCAGTGGACTAGGAAATAGGGGACAGTTGAGAGGAAGCCCCAACCTCCTTGGTCAACAAGAACAACGATTGGCCCACGTTGTGTTCAGGTCTGTTTCGTATGAGTTCAGATGTCTGTTTTAACCTCCTGATCTATGTTGACATGCCAAATGTATCGTTAGACCCTTAGGCTGCACACTGTCGGCCTCCCAACTGGCACCCTATTCCCTACATAGCGCACTAGTTTGACCTGGACTCATTGGGCCTCCAGGGCTCTGGTCAAAATTTGTGCATTCTCTAATGAATACATAACTTGGACTAGTAGTGCTGAGTCTCTGCGTGTCTTTTCCTTAACAAATGTATTAATAAGGTCACAGTGTTTCTTTCACGTTCAAGTATTGAGCTGTTATGTCACAGCCTGAGAGCGAGTGGTGCGGCGCCAGTCACAGGGTGCAGTTCTGTTCATCAGAAGGCTGAGTGTCACACTAAACCAGGACAATGTACTGGGCAGAAGGGGACGTGTGTGTCCCAAATGGCATCCAGTTTTCTCTGCTGTGCACTTTGTACAGGCCCTGGTCAGAAATAGTGTATTATATAGGGAACAAGATGGTGATATCACCGCAGAACTAGTTTAATAATGTTACTAAGTGGAAGCACACAGTCAATGGTTGATTCCCTAGTATTCTGCCTGGCTTCACAGACCTTTACTCTTCTGTGAAGCCATTTACATTCGAAGCCATTTGCTACTTTTAATAGGTTTGTCTTTAAAAATATGAAAGACGAAAGTTAACCTAGGCAAATATAATTAGCTTTCAAACGTATTTTCTGTAAATAACTGCCAAGCTGAGCGTCTTGTTCCTCAACTGAACCGCTTTAAGCAACATGGTAATCTGGGACAACATGGTTGTTTGAAAAAGCTCTTGTTCAAACTTGTAATAAAGATAATAATAAAGTAACCTCAATTTCACCGGCACCACATTACTGAAGTACACTACCAGCTGAGCCATTGCTTTCCATTTCTGACCACAGGCCCACAGCTCCTCTCCCCTGCTATCGCATCACCATGGCCCTGCCGGCTTCCACACAAAGACCAGGGGCCGATGCCACACCCTGCCCTCACACCATCATCAGCAGCAGGCTGGTCCTCTGTAATAAGAGCTTCTACTGTCAGCTAATAGAATTACCATTCTGCTCGCTGTCTGGCTTTCTGTGCTACTATATCACCCCACCAGTCCTGCTGTCCACCCCACCCCAACATACCAAATCCCCCACAACAGCCCCCCC
>JACXGI010021418.1:0-10232 GCA_016801175.1 Esox masquinongy | reverse complement strand
TGTGTGTGTGTGTGTGTGTGTGTGTGTGTGTGTGTGTGCGAGTGTGTGCGAGTGCGTGCGAGTGCGTGCGAGTGCGTGCGAGTGCGTGTGGGAGAGGAGTGAAAGTGTGTGTTAGTCGGGTGTCACTGTCACCCTCGGTTACGGGTCCAGGCGTCCCGTCTAGCTAGAGCTCCAGCAGAGCGTGCGAGAGATGCCAGCTAACCCCGGCTGTCTGTACTCTATGCCCCCCCGGTGCCTGTGTTTCTTTGGGCTTGACACTGTGACGGCTTGTCGGCGGAAAGGCGGGCGCCCCGTGGCAGTGGCGGGCCCGGCGCGTGTGTGGCACCAGGCGGGGGCTGGGTCGATGGCGAGGGGGGCCAGGGGAGCTCCGTGGGGAGGAAGCAGGTCATTAGTGCGGCAGGGTCCCTGCCCCGGTGTTTTACTCCACCTCACAGGGACTGGCAGGCCACTCCTCGCTAACTAGCTAAAACATGCTAATTAGCCTAGTGACAGAGACGGGCCAGCCAGGGTCCTTCTCTCTCCCCCTCTCTCTCTTTGGGACTGTAGCAGAAACAGCAAAGTGACTGTAATGACACGGACTCCAAGACCACTTTATTATGACTGACCCCAAAGTCTGGGACACTTAAACAGGGGCTTAGTTGGTGTTGGCATTTAGCCCTCGCATAGCTTTCTTTGCGAGACAGATTTGACCCATTTTTACGGTGAATATGAACACAGTGTGAGAGGAGAGTGGCCTGGCCCTCACAAATCCTCCAGGGGACACGGCTGCTGCTTCTGCTCACAGGAAATGGACGGCTGGCAAAAAATAGCTAGCATGCTTAGCATTGTATCTTCCTTTTTCTCTCACTGCTCACTCGCTCTCTTTCTTTGTCTGTCTCCCACTCTCATTTAAACCATTCCTCTGTTTTCTGCTAATAAATTCACATGCCGTAGAGTTCAGTAGATACCATATAACATTGATACCGGTCGTAATACTGCAGCAGAAATGCGACAGTAGGTGATCAGAGGTGTCTCCTTCCTCCTTGTAATAAATGACCTATGAAAACAAAGCAATAAAGAAGTGCCGTGTGTTTGTTTTGGCCGAACCGACACGGTGATAAGAACGGCTAGCTGATTAGCACGTCGCGGAGGCTAGTGGCGAACACTAGCACCGCGATGGGATGTCACGGCAGTTGCCGTTACAGATAAAAGGTGTGTTTCACAATCTTTGTCACACTTCGCCTCGGTCCAAAGACTACAAGACAAAGCGATGATGAGAGCCCTGTTTATTTGGTCAAGTGTTCATTGACCCAACTAGATAACACTTCTTCTACCTCACCATTATTAACAAACATGATTTGGGATTGGAGATTGTGAATAAGTATAAGAAGAGGATCACTATTAAGGGTCAAATCAACAGTGTATCCAGAGTGGTAGTTGCTACACTTCTTTTAATTAGCACTGGTTGTTTTGTTTCACTTGCTCCTTGTGAAGTGGTCGACAGGCTTATTCTCGGCTGTCTTACTACGACGAGTCTTCCACCTTCGGGCTCCGGCTGCTGGCTGCAAACAGCCCTGGGAAACAACAAGGTATCATCTTTTCCCCCTTTTCTTCCGAGGGAAACCGTAGCTGTTTCGGCCCTTAAAAAACGCAATTTTACGAGCCGTGCGTGATTTCCAAAAGCGCCATGCAGAGCGATGGAAAAGCGTTGTAAAGTGTTGGAAAGGGTTCGGGTTTAGTGGCAGTTTTTAATTAGTTAAGTACAGACAGGGCTGAGAGACAAAACATAATATTAGGTTTTAATTCCGAAGAGGGAAATGTACTGTGGGGGATGGAGTGGAAAAGGGTCTTTGAAACGTTTAGGGGTACACACCCTCAAACGCACATGCATTAACACACACAGAGAGACACACACACACAAATACACACATTGGGACCCAGTGCATCAGCTCCATCACGTCCCTCCGAAACACACACTTTAATTGACATAGAAACACGCAAAGGAAGACACTTACTGGCTGTACTTTAAAACTAGTATAGCCAGACAGACACTAGTCATACTGTAATACTTTGTACTGTAAAGTATTACCAGACAGACATTCTAGCCATACTATAATACTTTATAGTGTAAAGTGTAGTCAGACAAACATAGCAGCCATACTGTAATACTTTATACTGTAAAGTATAGCCAGACAGATATACACATACCTGACCTAATTGAGTATCTGAATGTCAATGTGAAATATGATCACATGTTAATATGTTACCTCCACAACATGAAGCGGCTGCATGCGTAAAGGAGTGCCAGGTGTTACCATGGTGATAATACAGAAGCCCGGTCTCCTGATTAAAAGTTTCAGCTCCACTGCCTTTCTAATTAATTAGCCAGGGCCACTAGGCGGGCTGAGCAGAGGCCCAATTAGGCTTCAGACGAGCCCATGATGCCTATCTCCGCGGCAACACACACCGGACAGCTGTCGCTCGCCGCTCCGAGGTTGCTAGAGGATTGGGATCGGACCCTCAGGTGCCTACACACATCACCCACAAGGACACATATACACACACCCAAGTAGAAGATAGAGCACACTTAGTGTTCACACATGAGGAGGACTGTCACACTCCGATAGCAGGATACAACTTGCAGAATAAACACACCTACAACACACACACACACACACACACACACACAGACAGACAGCACTAAAACATACTTTTTCGTCATAATGCAAACAATGAAATGATGGAGTTAGTTCGCTTTGGGCTGCACTCGTTGAGTGTTTTTATTTTGTGGACCGGAGCATTAGACCTTAGGTGGATTTAGTATTCCCACAGATGAAATGTCGAAGACCCCAACAGTCCCCGCGTGTGTTCGATGATTGTGGTCTAACGCGCATTCCTGACCAGGCACCTCACTACTTTTTGTCAGGTAGATTGTTTTTGGTCTGGTAGTTTTACGTCCTCTGTTGTGTAAATTTGCAGATGTCAAAGGCTCGAGACGCCACCTTCCGAGGTAGCGTGCGCCACATTTTCCATCCGGATGTTCGCAAGACAATTCGGTTGGAAATGTATTTTCTTCGCAGTGTCAATTCTTGGGCCCTGCGAGTTGTTGGAGTCACAGCATCAGCATCAAAATGTAAATAAAGTTAATCTTTTAAACTCAAGTTGTAAGCTTGTCCCTAGTAGAATAGAGGTGCAAAGAGTTTTGGGATATTCAAATCTAGTGACCTGGTATTGTTCAGCGTAGAACATAGTTGCGTTGGTACCAGTAGATGACACAAAACTGAACACTGAGTTAAAGGTTAAGCATGAGGGTAGTCATCCAGAAGCAGAGTCAGCTGTCTGGGTCCTGCTTCTCCCTGTCCCTCTACCTGAGCCTGCCATCCAACACAGGCCTGTGTGTGTGTCTGTGCGCTTGTGCGTGTGTGTTGTTCATGAATGTGCTTCCCCTAGCATAAATCCACTTGACTGTGCTCTTTTGAGAAACCGCGTGGCTTTACTGCCTTGGCACATGGAGAGGCCAACCACCTGAACACCCCCCCCCTTCCTAAGTATCCAATTTAATGGAAAATAAAAAAAAAGCAGAAATGAGAGCAGATTGTTTCCGTCCGTCTCTCCCGGGCACCGTGTCACTCTAGATCCTGACCAGAGAGGCTTGGGGGTGGGGTTGTGGAGGCTGAGGGTGGGGGGGGGTCTCGCTGACTGTGAGAACTGGACTGGTTACAGGACGACTGAGAAGCTCATTTCCACTTCAAGGGTTTGACTGGAACATGGCATCAGCAAGGCTCTCACTCTCCCTCACACACACACACGCGCACACACACACACACACATTTTGTTTCCCCATCTCACACACCTCCCCATGTTCAATGTTTATTCTCAGTCGGGGGAAAAGCGCTGATGTGCTGCTTTTTAACGCCATTGAAAAACAGCCAAAAGCCAAAGAAGTCGTCACGTTCCTCCAGATCCCATTGGTGTTGGGTGAACAGTAATAAACACACACACACACACACACACACGCATGCAAACACACCAGACACAAACACATGAGAAACACACCAGACACAAACACATGAGAAACACACCAGACACAAACACTAAAAGACAATCACACCAAAGACCCTGGGAGATGGACCCCTAATCCAGGCACAGTGCTGTCAGTCACCCCCCAGCGCTAGGCAGTCAATACACTGGTCTGCACTATTAGTGGGACAACAGGAGATGAATATTGTGGAGCTCAGATTCTCTGGAGTACACACACACACACACACACACACACACAACGTGAAACATGCAGAACGTTTCAAACCATTTTGTTTCTTTAGCAGCGTTAATTAGAGGTCTCCTCTGAGCGTGCCAACACACACACACACACACACACACACACACACAAGTGGGCATTCCCACACACACATACACACATTTTATATGCTTTGAGTCCACCTATCATCTTACTTTCAATAAGTATCCAAAAATGTCAAAGGTGTTTGTATGCGTGGAGAGTTAATGATACAGACAGCCTGTTCTTCTTCATAGCTACAGACACGTAACTACAGACATGTAACTACGGACGTACAGAATCACACAATACTGACTCTGATCACATACGGCATAATGGAGTAAAAGCCCTGACAACAACATTGTCGGAAAAACCGGCGGTAATTATTTCGGATGAGCGTCTCTGACATTTTGTCGACATAAGTAATTAATTTAGTCTTTCTATTGCCAAAGTCCAAAGAGCCCAATTACACAGGGTTAATATTGCTGCATCGTGTAAAAGCATAATTTCTTTATACTGAGGGAATATTTAAATCACTCGCCTTCATTATTCAAATGTATTAGCCAAGTCACGGCGGGGGAGGATGAGAGGGTACAGCTAAGATAGAGAAAAGAATCTCTGCACCTAATGAAATGAAACATCTGTTTTCCATTTCTTCACTCTTGTTGATCCAAGGATCCCTTAAAACATTCACCGGTTCAAATAAAGCCTGAAATATTATAATTTTATCAGTCCTCCTTTAGGTGCGTTACTTTTTAAAATGTTTCTAAAATAAACTATCGCCACAATTAGTTGGAAATATCTATTTTCAATCTCTTTTTCCATTGTCTCTGACTGACTATGGTTTAATGGCTCATTATCAGTTTTAGCTTTTCACGTTGACCCAGTAGCAGTTTAGCCCCCAAAAGGTAAATAACAACCACTCAAGGCAAGTCCAAGAAAATTCTTGTGCCTTTTTAATAAATGTTACTAGATCAATGCTGGATGAGAGATCCCCTAAACTCCACGGCTTTGTAAGAAACACAGCCACGAAGAGGAATCGGATGAATAACATTCCA
Source organism: Esox masquinongy (assembly GCA_016801175.1). NCBI lineage: Eukaryota > Metazoa > Chordata > Actinopteri > Esociformes > Esocidae > Esox > Esox masquinongy. The sequence continues at coordinate 4,919 of JACXGI010021418.1, read as the reverse complement.
AATTTAGCGGAGAAGGGAGGCATTAACGAGCGCCATTTTAAGGGTTTATTTTAGCAGGCATTTATGGATCCGTATTGTGGTGCTGCGTTTTCATTTTTTTCTGTTTTCACGGTTAACTCTGTGTTTGTTATTGGACGATGGAGGACTCCGGAGCTAGGGATTGGACCGGGACGAGGCTGAGGCCGCCCGCTTCGGGCCCCATGGGCGGGCCCTGTGTTTTGCTCCAGTGTCCTGATTCGTGTTGCAGCACTAAGTCAACATTACAAGGAGGTTAAAACATGTCGAGGTATGCTTGAAATTCGCCCCGTGCTGTGATCCGAGGAGTCGAGGGCACACGCACGATGTCAAGAAGAACGCCTTCTACATCCCATCGCTGAAGGCCACAGCGAAGCGGGAGTTAGGGCTCCCTTTTCCCTCTAACCTCACTTGCTACAGTCACACAGTGGGTTTTAGAGTGTAGTAGTACTTGTGTGTGTGTGTGTGCGTGTGTGTGCATGAGCCAGTTTGTTTTGTTTTTCCCTTACTTCAGCACATCTGAGAGAGAGCTTCTGGAACTCCAGAGCGCTGTCCAAACAAAGACGGCCGAAAGAGGGAGGGCCGAGGGGTGGGTCTTCACTTTTTTCTGAAAAAGGGGACAAAAAGGGCCCTGCAAGAAATGTGAGGGGAGAAAACCGAGCCCCTGAGAAAAGCAGCTGGAAACACGGAGGCTTGCGGTTCCTCGTCTCCCCCGACTCTCCCCATCTCCACAACCCACCTCCTGACCCCCCCCCCCCCCCCCCCCCCCGTCCAGCTGCATTCAGATGTCTGCTTGCTTCGTCCCCCGAACCTAAACCACCCCTTCCCTCTCCACCAATCCACCACCACTGCCAAGGTGAGGGAGAGATCGAGAGAGAGCGTGAGAGGCAGCTGGTAATACTTACGGCCTCTACCGCGGTAACGTATGTGATTCATTAGTGCCGGCAAGGCCCCGGCTTGTTGTTCCTGCACCAGTCCCTGCCCGTGTTATCGTTAGGATGTGGTAAAATTATAAATATGGGAGGCAGGAATCTGAGTTGAGTTTTTTGGGGGGGGGTAGCGTGGTGCTCGTTTACCGCCGGGGCCTCTGACGCTTGTTTCTCATGATTGGGCAGCAATAAAACAAGTCTGTCACAATTTGTTTCTACTAATGACTTAAGCCTGGAAGACACACAAACACGAGTTCAATGAGTCGTCGATAGCTTTATAATTGCCGAAAGGAGACCCCCCTCCCGTTCTAAGTTAAATGGAGTGGACCGTCGGAGGGCCCCTGGGTGGTGGCTTGGTCATTTGACCCGGGTCGATTTGCGGGATGCCAATCAAGTCCCTGGCAACACAGCTTCCTCTCTTGTCTGTCTGTGATCCCCATCCTGCATCCCTTATGCTTTTCACTTCGCCGGGACCAAGTCACATTGCCTTGCCCTGCGCCATGTGACATTTAAAAGAGAGCCCCAATGTTTAGACACTGAAATACTGGTATGCGTTGCCAAGACTAAATATTAGTGTCTCTCTCTCTTCCTCCCTCCCTCCCTTCCTCCCTCCCTTCTCTGGTTGTGACTGACCTGTGACACCGAGGTAGTGTCTCTCCTCCACTTCAGCCACTCTATCTGTGAACTTTGTAAAGGGAGATAAAGAACGGAGCGCCCAGATGGACTTTCCTGCTCACACCTCCCCTCCTCCGTCACCGCATGCCTGGGCTGTGTGGGAGGGACACTTGTCACTGTGGGGTTGTAGCCGAGGGGTCCAGTTCAGTACGGAGTCTCACTCTTTCTGTCTCTTTCACTGGCCTCCCCTCTCTCTGCCTATATCTATAACACTGGCAGCTATCGTTGGTGTCGAGTCTAATGTACAGAGCCCGGGAACCGTAGCTCCCAGTCCAGCAAAATCTAATGGGGATCCTTATAATCACTGAAAAGAAAAACCACCTTGGGACAGCGGTGACGTCCTGTGAAGATCCAGAATATGCAGGTATTTACTGATGACAGTGGGGGCATAGAGCTTGTTGGGCTCCAGTCACACAGGCCACAGTTTATGAAGGGGGCGCAACTTTCAACAGCTAACCCCAGAATTTACGAGGCTGTGGAGACTTGTTGGCCGATTGGCCCGAGGAGCAAAGGTCAGACCGGTTTGGATTAGAACTTTGTCGGTTTGATTGTAGTGACGTGACTTGTCGTTTTTTTGGGGGGGATTGTCGTCGGGTGGGTTGTTCGGGTTGTTCAGCGAGCAACGTGTGCTGCAGTTTGCGGTTGTGGAATGTTGCAGAAGGAGTCGACGGACACGGGGGGTTGGAGGACTGCAGCGGGGAGGGAAGTTCTGAGGAAACCCGGGTGTTTATGGGCTGATGTCCACTCTGACATATTTGTTTGCACGTAGCTCCTGAGAAGAAGAAAACAAATATTGCGCCTTGAGTCGTGTGCCCTGAACCCTGGCCAGTCAATAGCATGTTACACGGTAGTGTTCAGTTGCGGCTGAAACCCCACACATACTTAAGCTGTAGATTACTTGGGAACAACTGGAACACGGTTTGGGTTGTATGGAAAGAAAAGGGCCGGAGGAAAAAAATACGGAGCTATTTGAGAGATTACATCTAGGAGCTCCTCCAAGACTTCTCCGGTTTGCAGTGGGGGCTTGTACAATGAATGTTTCTGCAGAGGAGTGTGTCTGTCGGTGTGTCTGTCTATGTGTGTGTGTGTCTGTCGGTGTGTCTGTCTGTCTCTGTGTGTGTGTCTGTCTGTGTGTGTGTCTGTCTGTGTGTGTGTCTGTGTGTGTGTGTGTGTCTGTCGGTGTGTCTGTCTGTCTGTCTGTGTATGTGCAGTGCGGTGGTTTGTGTCTCACCCTGTTGACCGATACGCTGTCTAAAAGTTCCCCCGGGAGGAGTGTGTCGTCCCAGCCGGCTGTTGCCAGGTTCACGTCAACTGTCTCCTCTGTCTGTGCCGTCGCCCACGCCAACAACCATTGCCACGGCGATGTCCCCTCCTGGCGAGGTCGCCGAGGGTGCGAGATGTTTAGGCTCTGACTAATACTTCCCTCTCTCTGTGCGTGTGTGTGTGTGGTGTGTGTGTGTGTGTCTGTGTGTGCTCTATTTAGGAGAGAGAGCAGATGCTGCAGGTCATCTTTCCCCCCCTTACATACACACACAAACACACACACTCTTTCACCCCTAACACTCTCCCAACCCTGCCAAAAAAGCATCCCTCCCTCTCTCTTCTCCTCATTTCACTGAGTCTGCTGCTCGCACAAACATGCTGTGTGGTCGTGTCACTCGAGGGTTTGTCCTAGACCACAAGCCTAATGCATTCATAACATATGCCATTGACTGGTGGACCACGCTGCTGCTATAGCGACCTATTGCCGGGCCCGCATGCATCGAGTCCTACCGCAATACCTGTGTCGTAAACCTTGATAACTTCTGCTCCGTTTGATTCTGACGCGTCAGCACTTAACCGGAGCTCACTGCCAGGGCTTTCTGCGTGTGGCAGATTGAAGCAGCCCCCCCCCCCCCAATAGCGTGGCCAATTGCATCCCATGCCCGGGGCTAGCGGAGGAGCCGCGTCACCGTTATCTGGCCCTGGGGGTCACACTCCCTGATAGGCCGAAGGTTGGAGGTGGAGCAAGCGCAGATGTGCGACAATCAACTCTGCACCCCCCCACACTTATGGACAAGTGTTATTTAGAATTTGTATGCCGTGTTATTGTTACAGTCTTTCTTACAGTTTTCAGAAGGTATTGGGTCTTTGTCTGATTTCTTTTTCAGTGAATTTAAAGAACTTGAAGGAGTGTCAAAACTCTGTGTAATGGATGGGAACCGCACGCAACAATGTGGGGTTCAATTTCACTGGCATTAGTTCCTGAACACTGAATAAGGAAATAAAGACGAGTTCCGTGATTAATGTTGCATGGATGTGGTATGCAATTAAGCCACGCCTACAATGGTAGTACCAGCCACTTGATTTCAGTGGGCTCTTGTTTCATCTCCATTCTGAGATGTTATTTGAGTGCAGATTTGCAGCCCAAGGTGAACAGTAAAGTGTTCCGTAAGTGCAGGGATAGCAGGTGAGAGCTCCCTCCTAGAGTTGTTGAGAGGGAATTATCTTTCTGCAGACTCTATTATTTGTAGTATGTTTGTTTCCTTTTTTTTACCAGTGTGAGTGTGAGGTATGGTAGAACAAAATCACCTGGCCAGTCTTCCGTTCAAAACAAGAAAACGAAATGTTTTAGTCCTCGTTTTTATTTGTTTCCGTCTGTCTTCTAACCACACCCTCCATGTGTTTGCACGAGGAAAACGCTGCTCATCAGAGTTGTATTCAAGATGTGTACCCTACAGGTCCCGCGTGGCCCCCCGTGTGTAGGTGAGAGTCACAGGGCCGTTCACTCCGTGCTCTCCGCCCGACCCGGCCCGCCTGCCGGCCTCGGTCGGTGTCCGCCATCTGTGGCTGAGGAATGTGGCCAGCCAGACAAAAGGATTGGCAGAGTCCTCTCCCGATCTGCTCTCCCGGTCTGCACTCCCAGCGCCTCCAGACAGCCATAAAACACCTGGACGAGATCAGCAGGTGATGGCGGGCAAGGGGGTTTCCGTTAGGGGAAGGGAGGTATAGATCAGTCACAGGCCGTCCCCTATAGCTAGACGCGCCCCCCCCCAACACGCCCCCCCCAACTCACCTTCCTTGAACTTTATTCCCCGGTTTCCCCCTCCGGCCTTACCTTTACTCCCCCAGTCCTCCCTCTGCTGCAGGCCTCCATCCACCTCTCCCACCCCGAGTCGGCCCCAGGCTCTTTGAACTGTGCTCGTGTCTCTGGACACGCTGTGCTGTCACTGGGCGTTGGTTTTGATCTCTGGCTTTGAGGAGAGCCAAACGAGACCCTGGCCTGCTCTGAACACAAAGAGATGGACCCCCCCCCCCCCC
>JACXGI010021417.1:0-10015 GCA_016801175.1 Esox masquinongy | reverse complement strand
TGTGTGTGTGTGTGTGTTTGTGTCTGTGTGTGTGTGCGTTTGTGTTTGTGTCTCTGTGTGTGTGTGTCTATGTACCAGCTGAGGAAGCAGTCTGAGGATCAGAGGTCCTTCCGGGTGGTGGTTCAGCATGGTCTGCTGCTGTTGGAGAGTCTCTTCGACCCTCATCAGATGTGGAGGAGACGCCTGGCAGGGTGAGAGAGACACCGTGTGTGGGGGTGCTTACCTGTGTGTCAGACCCATGGTTTAAAGTGGGTGGAGTCCACCTGTTGGAATGTGTGTGTGTTTGTGTGTGTGTGTGTGTGTTTGTGTGTGTGTGTGTGTGAGAAAGACCATGTTGAGGTCAGATTTGTATTTAAGTCTGTCTGACTGTGTGTCTGTGTGTCTGTCTGCCTGTCTGGATGGAGACAGGGGGTGGGGCTTTGTTGTTGGGGTGACAAGTAGCTGCCACTGTCTAATCACTTCACCACAGGGCTCAAGGCCTTAGGACGCGTCCTAAACGGGCCCCGCTTAAAAGGTCAAGTAGTGCACCAAGGAGGGAACAGGGTGCCATTAACCCTTAACTGAGTAAACAGCTGCTAATTGTGTGTGTGGTTTAGGGATGAGGTGAGCGTGATGGAGAGGAGCAAGTTTAAGTTCTCGCCTCTTCATTTACCAGAGGAGCTTTCTGCTCTATTCCATGGTGAGTCTTACACACACACACACACACACACACACACACACACTCATAATACACTCATAATTAACATAATTCTTCAAAACCGGACTATTGCGTCCCCCAGGCCCTTCTGTCCTTCAGCCTGTGTGTCCAATTTTACACCTACTTCCTGAAAACATTTTCCTCTGAATCCACCAGTAGGCTCATGCAGTATCTTGTACTTATAAATACTTCTCTATTTATAAACGATATACTGATTTGGTGTATTTATATATATTGTTTTTCAGTTGGCTTACTGGCTTAAATTAAGTTTAAATAAGAAAACTGAAATTAAAAAATGCTCCAGCTTGAGGAACAGAAAAAATAATGGCTTTGCAAACAAACCTTAAAATAGCTCCAGAATACTGTTTATTGTGTGCTTAGTTTATTAACAGAACAACTATGTGAAGCTTCTGTCTGGACAGGTTTAGTCATTCTGTTAGAGAGAAACCTAACATGACTCTTTAAAGCCACCAGACTAAAGCCTCCTGTGCATAATATATTATATTGTGCTTTGCTTCTGACCAGTAGAGTATGGGCCAACACAAAGTCTTAGGGGATCTTCATTGTCTTGATACATGGTCTTGCCCAACTAGGGCTCAGCCCACGTAATACTGTTTTGCAACGCTGGCCTGGTGTGCCTTTTACAGTTGACGTCTAGGTCTCTTTCTTTATACTGTCTGCACATACTTCATGTAAGTATAAGGCACGATAGGGTGTGGTATATGATTAATGGTATACTATGGCTAACCTTTGCTCTTAGGCACGATGCATCGCAGAGTGACTGGAGACAGATCTTGGCCATGGTATATTGGCAATTTACCACAAACCAACAGATGCCTATTGCTATTGTAAAGTGGTTATCAACGTTAATTGTACGAATACTTTTGGCCAACCAGCATTTATAGCATTCATGGCATTTAAGCAATCTGGTCCCAGATTTGTTTGTGCTCTCATCTCCTTACTGTTCATTACCATGACAATCAACCATTAATGTGTGGTTTGCAGACAGCCTGCAGGACAGCCAGCAGATCCCAGAGTTCCTCACTTTCCGATTCGTCCATCTGCTAGGAGCTGTCATCTGTGGCAGCAAGGTAAATGTGTGTCTAGTGAGGACCATGTGATTATACACTATTAATGTGAGGACCATGTGATTATACACTATTAATGTGAGGACCATGTGATTATACACTATTAATGTGAGGACCATGTGATTATACACTATTAATGTGAGGACCATGTGATTATACACTATTAATGTGAGGACCATGTGATTTTACACTTAATGTGAGGGTTAGGGTTAAGATTTAGATATAGGGTCACATTTTGGTTTTTGGGATTAGGTTAGGGGTTCTTTGAGGGTTAGTTCAAGGGTCAGAATTTGTATTTTTCTATTTGTACTACATTTACCAAAGAAAGTGGTATTCAGTTTCATGGAATTAGAGCATGTGTGTGTGTGTGTGTGTGTGTGTGTGTGTGTGTGTGTGTGTGTGTGTGTGTGTGTGTGTGTGTGTGTTTGTGGGTTTGTGGGTGTGGATGCTCTTGTGCGAATGCGTGTGTGGAAACGTGCGTGCGCTTGCATGTGCGTGCAACTCCGTGTGTGCGTCTACATGCTGCAGAAGAACGGCCTGCTGTCCATCACCCCTCAGTCTGTGGAGGACCTGCTCTCCGTCCTTCGCGCCTGGTGCCTTTGCACCTCTTCCGACCCCAAGGACCCCGGATTGATACGGCTGACCCTGCAGTGCCTGACTGCAATGGTGCACATCCTTCACTCCAGCAGTCCTTCAGAGCGCCAGCTTGAGATCAGGACCCTGCTGGATGGCTACTTCCAGGTAGTGATAGATACTTCCAAGTAATTGCACTACTATTAGTAATAAGAGTATCAGTAGTTTTAATATTAGTAGTTTTAATATTAGTAGTTGTTATATTAGTAGTTTTAATATTACTAGTTGTTATATTAGTAGTTTTAATATTAGTAGTTTTAATATTAGTTGTTTTAATATTAGTAGTTGTTATAGTAAGTATTGTGGAGTAACAGCAGGTTTGGTCTTTGTTGAATAAATGTGATCTATTTTTGATCACTTCCTTCTAGCCAGGATTGGTCGTCATGGCAGCAGGTTATGGGGGGGTCAAGGGATTTGTTTTTGGCAGAATTGAGAAATGAAAGGTTTCTGCTGCTTTCAGGTCCTGAACTGGAACCGTCCTCCTGGGTTGGGAAGCAAGCAGGGGGAGGGGCCAAGCTGGGAGGACCGCCTTATCACCCTGCAGAGTCACATGTTGAGTGAGTGGCCTCATCCCAAAACTCTCCCCCCAGATATTTAGTTCCTGATCTGTATCCACATGCCCTCTCCCCCATGTCTTTATCACGCCAAACATAAGTGAAAACGTTGTCTTAGTCCTGTGTAGCTCATTTGATAGAGCATGGCGCTTGTAACGCCAGAGGTTGTGGGTTTGATCCCCACGGCGGACCATGTTGGAAATCTATCTATCCCAGTAATGTAAGTCGCTTTGGATCAGGGCGTCAGCTACATGACTGAAATGTAAATGTCATAGTAGCATTCAGGCTGCCTAAAAATCCCCTTCAGCTTTGTTTCTCTCTACAAACGTCTTCAATCCGTATGTTGTCCCCCTGTTTTGAAAGGGTCACTACTGTTTCTCCATGTGACTCTTCAAAGGCAAGGCCAGGTTTGATATGTTGTTACAATTGTGAATAAGACTGTCATTGTGTTTGACGAGTCATATTGTGCTCCACAGCCGCGGTGCCGGAGATCCTGCGATGTTCAGACCGACCGGTGCTGCAGGCCGTCTTCCTCAACAACAACTGCTTCGAACACATCCTCAGACTCATCCAGAACAGCAAGGTCTGTCCGCCCGTCGCTCTGCCTCGGTGTCACTGTTTGCGAACGCCACGTCCACGTACCTATCCCGATGTAACTGACAACGTTTAGTCGGTGAAGCCTGTGCTGCCGCGGCGCCGAGCCGGTCGGGCTTCCTCTCTGAGTTGACACGTTGTCTCTGTCCCGCCCATCTGTCTGTGCCCCGCCCCCCCCCGTCCCTCAGCTGTATCAGAACAACAGGTGTAGGTCGGAGGCGGAGGACGCGTGTGACCCCACCATGTGTTTGCTCACAGACACAGTGGTGGAAGTGGAGCAGGTACTTTCCCCCAAAAGATAGTGTTGATATAGGTCAGATTGGGTGGGGCAGCGGAAAACTCGGCCTCCTCTATCTCCTCCACCTCCTCTATCGTCTGCACCTCCTCTGTATACTGACTCTTAACCCATTCCAGCCATCTCCTTATCTATACTTGCGTCATACAATTGCTCCATTTGTTTCATTTGCCATTGGAGCAGAAGGTCTGAGGGGGCGGCACCTCAGGCTTTCTTATCCAATGGGGGTTGAGTAGGACACAAGGAGAGATAAGCAGATGCAAGTAGTATGTAACTGAGGTCTTTACCCAGACTTCCTGTTAGAGATGCTTCCTGCTTAAAGAGTCGGAGTGATGTAGCTGGAGGGGAGGGGTGACCTGTATTCTCTCTCTCTATCTCTCTCTCTATCTCTCTCTCTCTCTTTCTCTCTCTCTCTCCGTATACCTCATAATCAGTAATGGAGGCTGAGTTTCCTGTTGTCACAAGTTGGTGAATAGTTGTGCATATTGTGGTTGGGAGTGCGTGTGCGTGTGTGTCTGCATGTGAGGCAGTCGTTCCAAGTGTCCTGTTTGGTCAGCATGGCTGTTGGCGTGTTCCCCTCTCACACTATCCTGTGGTTTTAGGTGCGTAATGGGTGCTGGTCCATCTATGTACTGGTCTATCTATGCTGTCTATGCATTCTGGTTGGGCATGTCTTGTTCAGCTCTCGTGTTGTGAAACACCGTCACGGAAGGATCTTGTCACATTGTTTGGTGCACCAGGCTTCTGCGGCGTGGGATTGGGTTCTGCATGTCAGCACCTGTCAGTTATTTATGGCCTTTTTTTCTGGGGTTTTCCGTTGCTTTTTGTAGTTGTTCTTTTCCGTGCGTGTTTTTTTTTTGTTGTTGTAAATATGTCCCCTGTATCGGGTGTTACGTGTTATTTGGTCCTTGTCTCGTGTGCGTCACATCTTGTCATGTTCCACTGTGTAGGTATTGGAGAAAGGTTCGGACTGTATCACGGTCCGCGCCCTCGGAGTCCTCACGGCAATCATGAGTAACTCCCCGTCAGCCAAGGTGAGTTCTGACCTGTGGTGGCCCACCTGGCGTTGACCCTGTGTTGGTGTGTCGTCAGCCCACCCAGCTAAACTCTGAACTTTCTAGGAGCTGACTCCAGGACATAGGCAGGGCTATTTATTATGCAAGCCTAGTTCTTGCATTGCTATCTTACTATGTGTGCTACTCTCTGCAGGAGGTCTTCAAGGAGAGGATTGGCTACTCCCAGCTGTTTGACGTGCTGAAAAGCCAAGGTCAGCCCTCCAAACGACTGCTGCAGGAGCTAATGAACATGGTGAGCAAAACACACCGTCAGCGACCCAAAATGGCGCTCTAGCATATTAGGGAAAGTGTGCCATTTGGGATGCAGACTTTGCCATTGTCTTCCTCGTTAAGGGTCACCACACCATAGAAGATTTAGCACTGAGGCAGTGACTATGTTCTCCCTCAGCTACTTCCTCCTCCTCAGCCATCTCTTTGCGTAACAGTAATGGAGTCGTCTTTAGACTGCTGTTAATGCCTTCTACTTGGCAGGTCCTCATCTTCAACTCACCCTGGTTAACTCAATCTCCTTTGCAAGGACCGTCATGTCTTATCTCTCTCTCCCCTTTTCCCTCGTTCCCCCCTTCTCTTTCTCCCCCCTCCCCTCTCTCCTGCAGGCGGTGGAAGGTGAACACTCTCATGCCATACACCTGGGGATCAGTAACGACCAGCCCCTGCTGCTCCTCCTCCAGTGGCTGCCTGACCTGGCTCCCCACAGGGAGCTGCAGCTCCTCGTGTCCCAGTGGCTGGCTGCCGTGTGCGGGGGCTCCCGTCCCTGCCGGACTGTGGCCGTGGAGGCTGGCCTGGTGGGGGTTCTACTCGGCGTCCTGTCCCAGCCGCAGAAATTGGACCGGCAGTGTGCTGACGCCCTGCTGGGGCTGCTCCAGGACCTGGGTTCTCTCTGCCTGAGGCCCGCTGAATTAAAGAGCCTGCTGAAGATGCTCCGACTCCCCGAACAGGTACTTCGCTACCGCGAGTTATTAAAGTAGCCGTAGCCTCTAGCCACGTAGACATTTTAGTTAGGAGATGTGCAATTCTAGGTTCATTGATATGTTTTTTTATTAATATTGTGTATGTAATCGTTCTTAGTTTGTGTAATCGTTCTTAGTTTGTGTTTCTGTTCACGTAATAAATACATGCAATTTATCCAATAATTCTGCTCGCGCTGAAGTTGATTCGCTGACTGTAATGCTTTCAAATTGCGACGTCAAAACGCGTTCTTTCGGTCTCCTTCATCGGGGCCAGCCTGCGGCGGCTGCTAAAGGGGACAAGACACACCCTTACTGCGCCCGCATCGTCCGCGTGCTGTCAGCAATAGCGGCCCGGGAGGGGAGGGACAGCGCCCTGCAGTACTTCGACCTCACCCACCCCCTGGCCGGCATCATGGTGCCCCCGGTCCTGCGCTGGCCGGGCAGCGGCTTCGCCTTCCACGCCTGGCTCTGTCTCAACACGGACTTCCCGACACACCACTCAGAGCCGTCCGGCGGGCCGGGGCTGATGTCCCGGGGGATGGGCAAAGGCCCGCGCAGGAAACAGCTCTACAGGTACCAGCTCGTGGTGGCTACAGTCAGCGGACTTACATTCCTGATTTCACCGCTGCTTCTTTGAATTATTCCAAGATGAGGAAGCGTGGGACATGACTCAAGCCAGGTTGTGCACGTCCATGTGGTTTCCAGGCAGGATTGTTGCGATGCGGCAATATTATTTTCAATCTTTCTGCTTGATACAGCCGCCTAAATTATTGAAAATACATTGCCTTCAACTATACTGCCTGGAAATCACGTGGACCTGCACAACATGTTCTAGATTTCTCAGTCGTTGATACTCCGTTCAGTCACCACTGTGGATCTTGGCGGGGGGGCATTCACTGACCCATGTCTTCTCTCCTGGGGGGGGCCTAGCCTGTTCACAGCCAGCGGTACCGGTCTGGAGGCCTTCTTCACCATGGAGGGGGTCCTGGTGGTGGCTGTCTGCACTAAGAAGGACTACATGGCCGTGTCCCTGCCTGAACACCCTCTGTCAGACTGCTGCTGGGTGAGAGACGCACACCGACCGGGGGGTGGGGTGGGGACTCGAGGGAGCTTGTGTTCCAAATGGCGCCCTTTGGCGTTTCTAGGGCACTACCTTTCACCAGAGCCCTATGTCCAAGGAGGAACACTGCTACATTAATGTGATGGCTTAGGCCTTTCGGTGGTTTCTCCCACCACAGACGGCTGTGACGTTAAGCTCCCATGATTGGCAAGCTGCAGCTGTATTCTCTGCCAATCACAGACGTGTATTACTGTAATGAGCCGTCTGGTGATTAGGACTCTGGCACAGTCTCACATTTCTACATTCTGAGGAAACAAGAAGGCAAAAGAATCTGTCAGGGAAACCTTGCATGGATGTAATATTTTTCTAGTATGCAGAGCATTGTCTTGCCTTCCACTGACCCACCGGTCCTCCCTTCAGCACTCTGTGGATATAGTCCACATATCCGGCCGCCGTCCCTTCGGTCAGAACCTGGTGACTGTCTACATCGATGGAGAGCAATGCAAGACAGGCCAGCTCCGCTTCCCCTCCCTCAACGAGGTGAGACACTGCTACAGGATCTGTGTGTGTGCGTACGTGTGCGTGCGTGCATGCATGTGCGTGTGTGTGTGTGTGTGTGTGCGCGCGTGTGTGTGTGTGTGTTTGTATTTATGTGGGTGTGAGAATGTGTGGGTGAGGGTGTGTGCGCATGCTTGTCTCTGTGTGTGTAAGAGTGAAATGTACAATTTATTTGTGGATTGGGTTGTAATGTACCTAGTTTCTTGGTTGATGAGATTTCCTGTTCTTTACGCAGTAACTGACACTCTTAATAGACTGCTGATAAGAGTGAGTTGCACACTGAGTTAGAGGGGGCTGCAGATTGTGGTGTTTTATCAGAGTGACAAGTTCTGGTAAGACAATGAAACATACTTGTTTGTAAAACCTTAACTGTGTCTAGAAACAAGTCTGACACAGCACATGAAAGCAGGGAGTCTAGGCAACAAGATGGCATAGTTTTCCCCGGTTTTTCACTCACTTTTCACTCACTCAGATCAGATTTCATCATAGAAATGTTCTCCCAGATTGCCTTCTTACAAAACTGTCTGTTGCAACAAACCATTTGTGCAACACTGAGTGTAGAGAGAAGTTGTTGGACTGGGAAATGGGCTGAGTCTAGGTTGAAAGGACCAAAACCAGTTATCTTTGTACCTGACTGCCTCCACCTTCTTCCTCCTCCAGCCTTTCACTTCCTGCTGTATTGGTTCAGCAGGCCACCGTACAACCACCACCAACACCACAATGACTTCCCCGACCCTGCCTCCGCCCTCCCTCCCGCCGACAGAGATGGCCTTCCCAGCCCACGCACCCCCCATCACCCGCTCCCAGTCCTTCCCAGCCTCCTTTGCGGCGGGCCGCTGGGGGTCCGGTCAACTACGTGACGCCCTCCGTGACGCCCCCGTCCACACCATCCCGGCTGGTCTGCAGGACACTGGTAAAAGATTTATTTGTTTGGGGCAGGGTTGGGTCAAAGTTCAGTTGGCGTTACTAATAGGGACCACCCAACGTGAAAACATTTTCACATGGCCCATTCATTGGAAGAAATGTGCCATGTGCCATATATTGTTCCACCATATACATTGACCTACCAGATACATTATCCCACCAGATACAATGTCTTGCCAGATACATTATCCCACAAGGAACATTGCCCACCATATGCATTATCCTGCCAGATACATTATCCAGCAAAATAATTATCCCAACAGATACATGGGCACAAAGCTTACTGCCACGTGTTTACTGCAATGCTTATTAAGAAATACAGTCATGAGCATTTTAAGCCAAACACTGATGATGTATCTTAAAGAAAAACGCACTAGGAAAATGCACTAACAAAACACGACTATTCCCCAAACAAAACAAAAGACTGCCCCCCCCCACACACAAAAGAAAATGTTTGAGTCCCACACCCATAACACATTCCGCGCCTATTTGCTCTTTTAGAGGTAATCCCTGACCTACATCTGAAATTCTTGTTTAGGTCCCACCTTGTGGAACCTAAACAATCAAGAATTTGACTTTGTCAACACTTGTTGGTCAATGAAGCATGTAACATTTTTAAAATAGCAACGTTTCAGTTACACTAGTCAGGTACTCTATACTATAATTGCTGGGCTACCTGCCAACTCAGCACGAGCAGGTGTGGTATATGGCCAGTATACCACTACTAAGCTTCTTGGACACAATTCAACACGTTACCTGGGTAAAGCCTTTAACTATGATTTATTGGCCATATGCCACAAATCCAAGGCAGACGTGCCTTATTAATATTATGAACTTGTTACCAATGTAATAAAAGTAACAACAAATATGTGTTCAGTTGTACCAATGGATATAGCACAGCTTCTAGCCAACCAGTGTTAAGTGATTGAACCACCTTGTTTATAAATCTTTTTAAGTTTGTCCTTATATCAATTCAAATAAACACTTTAGGTGTCCTTTTAGCTGTATGTCCTTCTATTCATCTACCTAATTGCATTCTGCTTGTTTTGTGTAATCTCCTGGATATTTTTTACTTTGAAGTGTGTTGCCATTTTTGACTTGAGTTTGATTGGGTATTATGCAGAGTGGGGCACACCCACCTCTCTTGACGGGCTCCTGGGGACTGCCTTCATCTGCCACGAGGTCCTGCAGCCGGCACATACTAAAGCCCTTTACGCCGCCGGTACGTATGGAATCAGGATTCACATTTACCTCACTGTCCCCTGGAGGGCATTCCTCTCAGACGTTGAAAAGAGCTGCCGCTTTTACGTGGACCTATCCCGTCGTCACACACTGACGCCTGCCTCCACGGCGATACACAATGAACGGACTGTGCGTCTTTGTTGGTCAGTTCCACTGGGCTTAAGGCCTGCTGGACAGGCTCTGGCTCCATTAGTTGTCATCCTCCCTGTTCTACCTCTCCCACTCTCCACTACCGTTTAGGCTTATTGACAGCAGGGGTGTCTACCGCACACAGTCCGGATACTAGACATGATGCTCACACGCACTGCTGTTGTCCGCACTCACACACACACACACACACACAC
>JACXGI010021416.1:0-10135 GCA_016801175.1 Esox masquinongy | reverse complement strand
ATCAGCAGCTCCAATATCAACATCAGCAGCTCCAGTATCAACATCAGCAGCTCCAATACCAACATTAGCAGCTCCAATATCAACATCAGCAGCTCCAATATCAACATCAGCAGCTTCAGTATCAACATCAGCAGCTCCAACACCAACATCAGCAGCTCCAATACCTATAGAAGCAGCTCCAATACCAACATTAGCAGCTCCAATATCAATATCAGGAACTTCAATATCATTAGCTCTAATATCAATTCCAGCAGCTCCAAAATGGCTTACTGTATGAACCTTTACTCCAGTCAAACCAAATCATCAGGTTGATATTGTTATTACTGGCTCAGGTTAGAAAACTACTCATCAGGTATTCAATTCAAACATGCAGTTGAGGCAGAGATGAATTTCCATCATGACAGAGGAACTTGAAGGAGACAGGCTAGCAATAGCTGTTGGGTTTGGTTTCTCTTTAGCAGCGGTATCCTTGTTTGGATGGGCTTCTTGTAAAGCCAGTCTAAAATGGGTCAATTCCTCTGCATGGCTGGCTGTCAGGCTCTAGCCAAAATGCAAAGGGATATGTTGTAGCAATTTGCTTGACCTGGCAGAACGCTGACAAATTTTAGAGCTGGGAGTTGGAAGAGCTGGTAGCTAGCTGGTCACTATCGCACAAATAACAGTGTTTCTGTCTCTGGGATGTTGGAGACATCTCTGGGTTGGCTGTGCCATTGTGTAACAGCTCTGTGCACTGCAGTAACAGGATATAGACTGGCTCAGTGAATTTGGCTTTCTGGTATTGGCAATGGAGGAAAAGTACATTTGTCTCTATATCTTACTTCATTTCAAAAACAAGTGGATCTGAGGAGACAAATCGAATGAGAGATCAAAGTTTATTAGAGTTTCCAGCATGACGGAAATTAGTCTCACAGATGGCAACCTGCCAAGACTTCATTTAAGAACAGGACGTTCTAAATCTGTGCAGGTGTTGTGTACCATGCTTCTGGAAGAACTTGATCTCAATTAGCGTTTGCAAACAGGGCTTCTGCAAAATGAATTATATCTATTTACATTTCTGTTCGTCATGCTGTTTACCTGGCAAGTTGTCTACTGAGAAAGACGTGTTCCCAATAGTGGACATTGTCTCATCAGTGACACCGCCACTGTGTTGCAGACAAACTGGTGGCCAACAGGCAGCAAACAGGTGGTAAAAGACATGGCTCCGTCTGCTCTGATCTTCGTCTAATGGGCCTAGACCAGTTCGACACAGATCTCAGTGCTGGGCAGAACAAGGAAGTAACGAGAGAGAAGACACACACACACAAGTCGTCTCCCCCTGGGTCCCCGTCTCCCCCAACGTGACATTATTAAGGAGCCTTCTAATTGCATCGTAATTTATAACTCCCCTCCACCCCCATGGCCTCGTCAATCTGCCAGCCTGTGGCTGTCCCCTCACCCTCGTAATAACCACCGCACTGAGCTCAGCTCATAAATATGCAGTTGCACTTCATATCAGCTTAGGGATGGAGTGCTTCTTGAATCCTCAGTTTATGACTGCTTATATCTTCCTATTTTTCTTAAGTGTTCATCCAGGGTTCTTAATTAAAATGCCCTCCGTCATAAGATGGATGGCCTACAACCACCCAGCTTGTCACGCACTTAGAGGCCCAATACAGCCAAAAATTAGATCTTGCCTGAAATAATTCCACGTGGTTGGGTTGGAAGCTTGAACAAATTTGTAAAAAAAAATATTTCAGCCTGTTTAGGTAGGATGGAACTTGGCCGGCCTGGCTACATCACCGGAAGATAAATTTAGCCGAATAAGAAAGACCTCCAAAGCTCTGTTGTGATAACTGTATGGTTTACTCAATCACACCCAGATTCACAAGAGCTCTGAAGCTATTTTTTCTTTCAGTAAATAATCACACTAAGGTACAAAGTTTACTTACTGTATTATAAAATATAGAGATAAAAGTAAATCTGCTTTGTACCTTGAAAGTGTGCATGTGTGTGTAAAATGTGAGTGCATATGTGTGTGATAATGTATGTATGTACAAGAGATATGAACTCACTGTGTTCTTCAATCTGTCTGCTGAAGGCTGTTTGGAAGGAAGAGCGAAGATGCCTTCTGGTCAGCACTGTGGGGCTTGATACCAATATCGCCCCCTATCTGCTGGTTTATGAACAGCATCGGTGTGTGGAGGCATATGTAGAAGTGCACAGGGTTCGTGTATGCAGGTGGCACAGCTGGTTTTCCTGATAGGACTGGTGTGCTGACGCCTCTACTGGAGCATTTATGTTTTCATGAACCGACAATTTTCATCTCCAAGAAAACCTGCACCATACTCTCTCTCTATTCCTCTCTCTGACTCCAAATTAACTTGTTTTCTCAACCGCAGAAATGATTTCATTATAATTAGCAGCTGCTTGTTGAGGCCTTTTTGTGTTTTGTTTGGTCAGAATAAATGAATATATTTATCCTGGAAGGGGAGAGAGGTTTTCTGATTTAATGTTTTGTTTTGTTACTGGTTTCTAATACAGAATCCTGCTGCTTCATTGAACCCATAGATCGGATTAGAGTAGAGAAGAAGGGGAGAGGAGATGAGGGGAAGATGGGTACTAACTGACAGGATAGGTGATTAGAAAGATCGATTATCTACTCATCTCCTGGACCAGCTGAAGACAGCAAAGTTACACTGTTGCTATTTCTCTAGGGATGCTCTGGATCTTCCCTGGATAGTGGCTTGTTTTGGAATGTGTGATTGAGCTAACCAATCTCTAAACAGCGACTTAATGACTGTCTGTGTGTGTGTGTGTGTGTGTGTGTATGTGTGTGTGTGTGTGTGTGTGTATGTGTGTGTGTGTGTGTGCTTCTGTGTGCATGATTTACTGATTCATTTATGCGAAGGGGACCAAAAACCCACATCCTGCCGATCCCCATGAGGAAAAAGGCTATTTGTCTTTTTAGTGTGGTTAGGTGTAGGTTACCATTTCCGTTGGGGTTAGTGTTAGAGTTAAGTTTAGGGTTTTTAGGTTAAGATCAGGCTGAGTTCCCGTTTATACTGTCAAGCCCATCACATTAATTTCCCTCTGATAGCACAACCCTGGAGAGTTGTCCTGCTTCCTCTTTTCACCACTCTTCTCCAATTTTCTCTCTCTCCCTCTCTTGTTTTCTCTCTCTTCTATCTCTCTCTCACTCTCTGTCTCATCAGCATGTTAGAAAGCAGGTTCTTCTCACTCATTTACATGTATGCATTATGCAGCTCTTCACAATTTCAAATGGATGCTGACACTTCCAACAGTGTGTGTGTGTGTGTTTTGTGCATGTGTGTGTGTGTGTGTTGTGTGCGTGTGTGTGTGTGTGTGTGTGTGTGTGTGTGTGTGTGTGTGTGTGTGTGTGTGTGTGTGTGCGTGGCTGCATGGAATCCATATTAATTCCCCTGTTCTCATAATGTTGTACTATGGCCAAAACATAACCCATCCTACTGTATTACCTGAGAACACTCAACCCAGGACTCAACCCTTGACCTTTTCTCCCGATGAACTGTGATGAAAGTCTTCCCTGAACTGTAACGGCATGTTGTTAGTTAGAGAATAAACGCCTTATTTCAGGTTAACAGCAGAAGTAGTAATAGTGGTGGATGGTCCTCAGGGCGGAGCCTGTTGAGTGAACTTCCTGTCACAACTGTTGTCATAGTAGCTGCTGTTGTTAATGTGACCTCACAATGGAATTCTTCTCTCCCACCCGGTCTCACACACACACTAACACACACACATGCAAGTGTATACACATAGGTCCATGACTCAGTTGGATGCTGTGAGACACGCCCAGGAAGCCTGTAGCTCTTTCTAATTGGCTCTGTGCGGGCTGTAGCATATTAACAGGTGCTCTGTCAGCTACGCACTACTGCAGCCATTTTAATTTGACTTCTTCCACACAAAACACCCCTCCTGCCTTTGGAGCGGCTGAGTGAATTATTTGGCAGTGACAGGGGAGAGAGGCAGATGTTGCAGAGAAAAAGGGAGAGAGAGGATAGCATGGTGTTTACTCTGCTTTTAGTTCATAGTTGGGGTGTTGCAAACACCTGTAGCTAGCAGCACATTGGGTCTGTCCGTCAGTCTGACCTCTCCTGACATTTCTATTTTAGTAATTTAACAGACTCTTTTATCCAGAGGAACTCACAGTAGTGTCCGTACATGTTCACAGTCTCTCGTACTGGGAATCAAACCCACATCCCTGGCATTGCAATGGATTACCATCTGAGCTACACAGGATGTCCGCTTTTTTCCTTCCATAATATTTAACCTTCTACTGGGGTATGATGCCCGGGCCTCCATTGAAACTGTCAGATTTATACTCCCCATCACCATTCTCCCTCCCCCTGCCTCTCTCTCTCCAAGTCTCTCCCTGGCTCTCAGTTCAATTCAATGGGCTTTATTGGCATGGGGAACATTTTGTTTACATTGCCAAAGCAAATGGAAATTAAATACAGCAACACCACTGAAAAAGTACAAATAATTAAAGATAACACATTAACAATACAATTTATTTCCTCTCTCTCTCCCTGCTGTCTCACTGTCTTTTTCTCTCACTGTCTCTCTCTCTGTCTGTCTCTCTCTGTCTGTCTCTCTCTGTCTGACTCTCTCTCTGACTTTCTCTCTCTGTCTGTCTCTCTCTCTGTCTCTCTCTCTCTGTCTCTGTCTCTCTCTCTCTCTCTCTCTCTCTCTCTCTCTCTCTCTCTGTCTCTCTCTGTCTGTCTCTCTCTTTCTGTCTCTCTCTCTGACTGTCTATCTCTGTCTGTCTCTCTCTGTCTGTCTCTCTCTCTGTCTATCTCTCTCTCTGTCTGTCTCTCTCTCTGTCTGTCTCTCTCTGTCTCATATGTCAGAGCTCAGCACAGCCTCACCTCAGCACCCACAGCTGACCTTAATGAGAGGCAGAACAAGTTGTGTGTGTTTCAGCCACAGTCGTAGCATGGTAAAGCCGGGCCGAGGTGGAAGCTGTCTTTACAAGCGCAACCCCCCCCCGGTACATAAGCATCCCCCTGCACCCCTGAAAGCTACGCCAGTGGCCACAGTACATGTCCTGTACAGTCTGGGTAATAGACGATCGAGTGTTCTGTTGTTAGCCAGTGTCTTTTATGGCTCCCTGTAGAGGTGTAGTCATTTACGAGTACTGGCGGCAGAACACACACATTCACACACATGTAAACACACATACAGACCTGCAATAACCACATCTGCAGGAGATCTTACCCACAGCTGTCAACTTCAGCTCTAATTCATACTTATCTGCTGTAAAAGCATGTCCCTGACTGGTTGTCTAGATCTTTCCATCAGCCAGCGACGTCACCTGATATGCTATTACATTATTCTGTCCTCCTCCTTCCTTTGTTTCCCCCTCGTGTTTTTTTCCTCCTTCTGTAAAGTGTTTCCAGAGGACCTGTGAGTAATGGCAGGCAGCGGCTGTGTGCCTGATTGGCTAATTTCCTACAGCCTGCAGGCAAACGGATGTGGCAGATTTGCAGTTTGCCGTTTTCACTTAACTGGTACAGGGACTTTCCTGCTTCACTCTGGTTAGTATTCAGTGGTTGTTTCCCACGCAATGTTTTCATGATGATGATGAGTCTGCTGAAGGAGGAGTGACAGGCCCAATGTAAATAAGCCTGTACACAATTGATCAGGACCCTGTATCAGTTATCACTTTGGTGAGACTATTAGTGATCACCGGAGTGAGACTATCAGTTATCACAGAGGTGAGACAATTAGTTATCACAGTGGTGAGACTATTACTTATCGCAGCTGTGAGACTATTAGTTATCACTGGTGTGGAGCTATCAGTTATCACAGAGGTGACACTATTACTTATCGCAGCTGTAAGACTATTAGTTATCACTGGGGTGAGACTATCAGTTATCACAGAGGTGAGACTGTTAGTTATCACAGAAGTGAGACTATTAGTTATCACAGAGGTGAGACTATTACTTATCGCAGCTGTGAGACTATTAGGTATCACTGGGGTGAGACTAAGGGCTTACTCTGACTACAACAGTGACGTCGTTAGGCCTGGGTGTCCGGGGCTATAGCCCCGGATCTTTTATGAATAGCCCCGGATCTCAAACTGACCAAAAAAAATATGTATGAAAAAATAGCCCCTGGTCTATTCATCTATAAATCCGATCGCGCATTATGACATTGTAGACGTGTAGGCTGCTAGCGTGTACATAGAGATGTTCCTCATGTACATTCAAAACCCTGCACTTTCTGTCCCGGGGGAGGGGGGGGGTTTATGTAACATTTACATAAAACGCAAATACGATTTTGAATTTACACTTGCTATGAGAAAGTGTAGTGCTGACAATGCGTGGCTACACATTTAAAACATGCGTATTGAAAAACTGTGAAAAACTGTGCCCTATCAAAATATTATCTGTTGCTTCCGGGCAACAGGGCTGGATAGTTGGCCAGCTTGCATTTTTTAGCATGTTATATATTTATAACATACTAAGCTGTAATGTTGAGAAAACATGCAGATGAGCTGGCAGACTAATATACAATAATTTTACAGGAGTATGATTACAACCTGAAGCACATACAATATGAAGCAATGCGTTTGTGTGACAGTGAGCTTTCCCAAACTAAACATCTCTGCTGCTCGTCAACAGCGGGAAACGTCCTATGACCTTCACCGTCATCTTTCACATGTCTACCATCCCCATTCGTGTTTTGACCTCCGTAACCACTACTTTGGAAGTTGACGGGCGACTTTAAAATTCTCCCCCATTTCGCGCTGTAAGTTTACTTTTTCTGTAGAAAATGATTGTAGTATAAAAATAATCTAACATCGGCCCTTCTCCTTCATTCCACCTCTTGAGCTCTCCATCGCTGTTTTTCCATCTCCCACACTCCATCTGCATGCAGAAAGATAGTCTATCAAATTGAGCCAGCCCAGCTCAAAAGAACACAATGCTGTCTGTCGATGTGAGAACAGCCAAGTTCCCTTGAACACCCTCTCTCCTCGTCCCCTCCTCCTCAGTTATTTAATACCTATAATCAAGCGCTCCACATTAGGGCTGCGAATTGACAGCCCAGCAAACCGAAATTGGTTATGTGAACGCTTCCGTTATATTTCTTAGTTACAGCAAACCTTCTCATAACAGAAAAAACTGTCCAGTGATTTGGTGATTTTAACATTCTCCTGAGGTTGCAAGAGTGTTCCCACAAGACAGTTAGTTCTTTAAAGGTACCTTTCAGTTGGTTTAAAGGGCTGTCTGGCAGAAACATTGTGAGGTGATGGAATTGAAGCTTACATGTGTTTTTAATAATGCATCTTTCCTTTAAAGGGCCGAATATGTAGCTTGTATTTGGCAAAACCCCATGCAGACAGAATGTTCTGCACCCTGTTTCTCCTCCATTGAAGTAAGTGACACAATCACCAACAGAGGCAGATGGGGCTGCGAAATCTCTCTTTCATACCCTGGTTTCTAAAATTCTAGTTCCCTCCATTCCCGTTAAACTAACAAAACAAGATCTGAATAGTGTAGTGTAAATTGCTTTTTAATATTTTTTAAATACCAATAAATATAATTTCTACAGCTTTTGTCAGCTGGTCAACCCAAAGGGATAGTACCAATGTGCTAGAAGTGGATAGTTTGAATCTGAATTGTAGTTAATGTACTGTAATTCAGCTGGTCTCTGCAAGGTTGTAGCAAATTAGAGAAAAACACTTGTGAAAAAAAGAAAGAAAAGTTTCAGTTAATAGTGCAATGATGCAATTAATGAGAAAAGGAATTGGAATGTGCTGAAATATGGGTGTATATGTTAGGTAGTTTTCTTTGCATTTTTATACCTCTCAGATAAATGAGAGACATTTCATTACTTTTATACATTTTTATGTACGTTTTGTTTTTGTACAAATGCTTTCTTACATTTTTTTTGCATTTAAATAGGGCTCAGCACTAAAGGTCAATTTGAATGTCTTTTCAAATTATTTTCGAATATACAGTATATATGCTGGGAAATACTCAGATGACGCAGGGCCTTGATCGCGGATTAGATATCACAAAATTTGGCAGAAAACCATGTAAATGGAAGAAAAAAAACATCATTTTCAAGTGTAATTTGGCTTTGGGAAATAGCTCAGATTTAACAAAGAACAAGTAAAGGCTCTAATGATGAGCTGAGCCAAAAGATGGCGTTGGGGAACCACACCCTGTTGTGTTGATTTAGATTCATTCATCGTTTTCATCAGGGTTCCAACACACTCCTTTAATGTTGCGAAAATAGTTACTAAACAGCCGTTCTGTGTTCTTTGAAGGTTTCCAGAATATTTTATTAGGTTGTGGGAACAATATGGGTACATAAAAAATAAGTTCATAGAACACAGCATTAGATTACAAAATTAATGTTGACAGAGCATCTGGTTTAAGTAATTTTTGTGGTTGCATGTTTAGGCCATACACATTAAATGTACTTGATTAGAGATTATTCATTAATTCATAGTTTTGAAATGCATTTTGTTGAATCAAATGATTAGCTTCATAAATACAGTAGTTCCTGTTTTGTTCAACTCTGGTGATTGGAGTCATGGGAATAAGAATGAGAACTTTAGAAAATCAGGAAATCTCTTAAAGTTACTAGGTTCTTGTGCTACTGTATTACAAGGGGTGAAACTATATATATTATGTTCATTATATTTTATTTTTTCTTGCCCCTTTAAAACTTGACTTATTTTATAATGAACATTTTATGCAAGTCAACTCAGGTCCATACATTCTGACAACGCGTGTTCGTGATAAACTGTTCTGCAGCTGTCCTCCATGATAGCTCCTTTATGCAGCTGTAAATGGTGTTGCCTGTGCGTGGGCTTTCAACCGATTCTTTTGCTTGTCATGGTCATTGTCTGGCAGCTAATGTGGAAATACATTGTCTGCGACAAATTAAGACAAATAACCTGTCTACACATTCCCATTATCATCACCCGGCCGCGGCACAACTAGCAGGCATGAATTTGTGGTAAGCAGACTGTTACAAACAGGCTACCAAAAATCTTCGAAACAGGATTAAAAACCAACCACTACAACGATCGTTGTCCGGGCAGAAACTAACAAAGGGCTTCCCTTTTTTTAAAAAAAAAAATGTTGTACGCTACAGATATATGTTGTGTCCCTACCAAAAAGATACATATCCAGTCCCTGTAGAGGATGTTGAGTAAGGGAGTGAGTCAATGTGTCAGTGAGTGAGTGAGTGAGTGAGTGAGTGAGTGAGCGAGTCAGTGAGCGAGTCAGTGGGTCAGTGAGCGAGTGAGTCAGTGAGCGAGTGAGTGAGTCAGTGAGTCAGTGAGTGAGTCAGTGAGTGAGTCAGCGAGTGAGTCAGCGAGTGAGTCAGTGAGCGAGCGAGCGAGCGAGTGAGCGAGCGGTGGTGATTATGTTGATGTGCTGTAATTCAGCTCGTTTAGTTCTTCAGGGCCCTGAAAGAGCCAAATTATCAGGCTGCTGCTGTGGCTAAACACTGAGCCACATCATTGTGCTCCTCAACGGGGCCCCGCCGGGGCCAGTCATTATGACGGGGCGGCTGAGCCGGGGCCGCGGACCCGCTAGGCTGCGTGGTGCAGAATAAGCCCTGCTCTAATGAATTGTAGACCACGGACCTTGGGGCCAAAAACACACGTTCAGCAGAAGGCGCTGCAGTAACCCCATTACCCACAGCACTCAATGCTAATGCTATCACCCAGGAGATGGTGTCCATTCATCCTCGGGCCCAGGTCCGCCCCGTTCCAACCCAGCGTCAGTCTGCCAGCGCTGCCCGTGCCCAGCGTCACTTACTGGAGGAGTATTTAAAGAGCTAATGGTAATCAGTGTGTCCCTCCGCTCCGGATTGACAGAGAGGACAGAGAGGTTTGGTGCAGAGCTGGTTGATTACAGGAGAGGCTTGTACCTTATTATTATTAGTTGTCCTATTATCACAACGCCGTCCACCACCTGTCTGACCCTGATGGGCTGTGGCATCTAGACCTCAGGTGCCTCAACCTGTCTGGCCCAACCCCCACTCCCTCTCTACTCCCTCCAACCCCTACTCCCTCTCTACTCCCTCCAACCCCTACTCCCTCTCTACTCCCTCCAACCCCTACTCCCTCTCTACTCCCTCCAACCCCTACTCC
>JACXGI010021415.1:0-10208 GCA_016801175.1 Esox masquinongy | reverse complement strand
TCCATGCCACGCCGCATTGCTGCAGTAATTCAGGCAAAAGGAGCCCCAACTAAGTATTGAGTGCTGTACATGCTCATACTTTTCATGTTCATACTTTTCAGTTGGCCAACATTTCTAAAAATCCTTTTTTAGTATTAGTCTTAAGTAATATTCTAATTTTCTGAGATACTGAATTTGGGATTTTCATTAGTTGTCAGTTGTAATCATCACAATTAAATGAAATGAACATTTGAAATATATCAGTCTGTTTGTAATGAATGAATATAATATACAAGTTTCACTTTTTGAATGGAATTACTGAACTAAATCAACTTTTGGATGATATTCTAATTTTATGACCAGCACCTGTATACTCAACAAATTGAGTTTGTCTTTAATAACATTTATAATTATTAGGGATGCACCAATACCACTTTTTCATTTTTGATACCGATTCTGAGTATTGAACTTTGAGTATCTGCTAATCAGGCCTTAAATTTCGTGATTTTATGGGCAAGGCCAGTTTGCCAGGGCATCAAGGCCATAAAGCAAAAGAGCCAATAAAAAAAAAAGTTGTGTCCTCCTCATGCTTTTTTAACTAATGACAAATAATTCATACACTGAACTAAATTATAAATGCAACACTTGTTTTTGCCCCCATTCATCATGAGCTGAACTCAGAGATCTAAGACTTTCTATATGTACACAAAACGCCTTTTATTGTGGCCAGCTTACTCATGCAATACTCATGCTGTCTGATCAGCATCTTGATGTGCCACACCTGTCAGGTGGCTGGATTATCTTGGCAAAGGAGAAGTGCTCACTAACACAGATTTAGACAGATTTGTGAACAATATTTGAGAGAAATAGGCCTTTTGTGTACATAGTCTTAGATATTTCAGTTCAGCTCATGATAAATGGGGGCAAAAGCAAAAGTGTTGCGTTTTATAATTTTGTTCAGTGTAATTACAGACATCACCAACCTTACCCCCTAGTTTTACCTTTGTGTCTGTAACAGTTATTAGAAGTGGGTTTTTTGGGGGGGGGGGGTTTACCGATGTTAACCAGCTAAATGTTAATCCCTTGTCAAGAAAGCCCCAAATCACCTTCAATTTAAAACTTTTTGTCAAATAAATCAAGATATCTTAAGCTAGGGTGGTCATATCATGACAATTGCAGGGCTTAGTTAGCAGTCTGATTTAGCTCAAGTAGTTAGCTATATTTAAAATGAAAGCAACATTTATACAATTGAAATTAGGCAAGTTAGTAACATGCCAAGGAGGCATACAAAAATACGTCATCATTAAAGTAATTTAAGATAAGCAATTTATTATAAATTAAGGTAGGGTGGCCAAATTATATTTAGTGTTGCTAGGTCTAGGTTCAGCTACTTTGAGTACAGTCTAGGGATGATTCACGTTTTAACAAGAGACAGTTGGCTATCTAGCTGTTGAATGATCATTTACTAGCTAACTCAGACAATAACTTCACCGATTACATTTGCGTTAACGCCAGCTAAAATAGAACACCAGTAAAAGCACCATACCGTAACTATAGCGTATATAATATACTATTTGTTTACCTTGCTTTCGTGTTGTTTTTGCCAGACCGCGTATCGGAGCGAATGTCTCTTACTGACTGACTGACTGACTACCCCTTGTTAAATAGCCTACTGGTTAGAGAAGCGGACTTGTGAACTATAGGTTCAGAGTCCGTATCTCCTCTCAGGCGAAGCTAAATACGCATTATGAATTATTCCGTATAGACGAAAACTTTGCTTGCTAAAACCGTTAGTATCTACATATACTGGATTATGTTGCCACTGTTTCTGGCATGGAATAGTTCATCTTCAGTCTCGCTAGCAATTGCCTAATCCATATGATTATTCCTAGGAAGTTAGTAGAGACTAGTAAGCCTATTACTGGCTAATAAGCTGTTAAAACGGCCATTGGCAAAAGCAATACAGTTCATAGATGGTGGAGGTAAACTTAATAAGAAACGTTAGTCAGTTTAACACAATCCTCAATGGAGTCTAGCGACTACTGAAACGTGGAATGCCCTGGTGTAGTGGTTAAGGACAATGCCTCTCGTGGAAGGCCTAAGTTCGAATCTATTGAGAGCAACAACATTTATTATTTCTGGTAGATTCCACGATTCTCTCGTCTTTTCACTTGATGTAAAAGTGAGTATTTGTCGCCTTTATTGATAGTTATTGTATTAATGTCATTCACGAATGAAAGGAAGAACAAAGGAATTTGCTATGTCAAGAAAGAAAAAAAATACGAGCAAGAAAGAAAAAAATATGTGCTTATGCCATGAAATGAAATGGCTTTGGCAGACTTCCTAGCAATTGCTCAATTCTTATGACTATTCCAGTAAGTTTGTAGATACCGGTAAAGCTTATTACTGGCTAATACGCTGTTAAAACGGCCAGTGGCAAACGCAATACATAGCCGCTATTTGTGATGGAGGTAAACTTAGTAAGAAACGTTAGTGGCGAAAGTGGATTTGTTCAGGATAGAGACAAGAGGCTATGCTGACACCTGTCAAATGTACAGCTCCGTGGTGTAGTAGTTAACGGCACAGCCTTTCACGTGGGGGACCCGGGTTCGAACCTCGAGATGGCGACACTTAATATTGTGGGCCGGCCTAATTAGGCTTTCCTGGTTTCTTGTTTGAACGAAGTACTGTTCCCTTACATTTACTGTCAGAAAAATCAACCCCATCAATGCAAAGCTGACGCAGTACAGGAGTAACCATGGAGTGCAGAATGTCTTCCTTAATCATTGATCTTAAAGATAGTGGAATGGATGTTACCATTCTATCATAAGTCCTATCAGTGCATTGGAGTTGAAATTGTCTACAGAACTCCTTACGTCGTCATCCATAAAGTGAGCAACCGCCCAAATCCCTCTAGATGCCCATTCCTCCATGTATACAGATTTCCTTCCAAGCAATACATATCTATTGTTCCACACTGGTGTATTATGTGACGTGAAATTAT
Source organism: Esox masquinongy (assembly GCA_016801175.1). Classification (NCBI taxonomy): domain Eukaryota; kingdom Metazoa; phylum Chordata; class Actinopteri; order Esociformes; family Esocidae; genus Esox; species Esox masquinongy. The sequence goes on along the minus strand of JACXGI010021415.1, from coordinate 7,225 downwards.
GCTTGTATATTAAATTCCAATAAAGAAAGACTTGCTGATGGAAAGCAGAATGTTTAGTTGGTAACGAGCTGCATGCAAAATCACAACGAAGTAAGAATTCTATTCCACCCATTTGTTGAAAAATCACATTAGCATTCACACCCCCCTCCTGATATAGGTACGGAGGAGGCCGGATAACTAAGCCTGGTCAAACTATCCATCTTGGATAATAAAACCCTCCCAAAGATGGTGATATCCCTCTGTAGCCACCTGTTTGAGAGCGCCTTACACATCATTTTTATCACACACATTCATATTGTCAGTTGTCATATCCTTAGAAACAACAATTCCCAAATATTTTACCCCCTTTTTAAGTTTTATATTATGTAACAACCGTAGAGGAGAATCATGTAAAGCCTGCATTTCACAATTATCTAAATTAAAATGTAAGCCTGAAGCTTTGAAAAATGTGTTAATCGATTGTAGAGCTAAAGGAATTAGATATTCATCACTCAAAAACAAAGTTGTGTTATCTGACAATTGACTTATTATTCGATTGCCAATCACATCTAACCCTTCAATGCCATTATTTTGTACCAAAATGGATAACATCTCTGCATTATAAATAATAACATCTCACCATTATCAATAATAGTGGTGAGCTACCGCAACCTTGGCGTATTCCTCTCTTAATCTCAAATCGTGAACAAGTACCATGTCCTAGAGCTACTGAACTATTGATTCCGTTATATAACATACCAATTATATTTATAAAACCTTCCCCAAAACCAAAGTATTGTAGAGTTTTTAGTATGAAAGGATGTTCAACAGAATCGAATGCTTTATAAAAATTCAAAACCAAAACAAACCCTCTTCCCTGACTATAATCAAGCAAATCTAACATGTTTTATGTTATTATGAATTGATCTCCTTTCAAGAATCCTGATTGTGTCTCACTAATTATGGACGAAAGACCTTCCTTCAGCCTAGCCGCAATAGCCCCGGAAAAAAATTTGTAATCCGTATTAAGTAATGTATTTGGTCGCAAATTATTTAATCTTTTATCTTTGCCAGGTTTAGGAATCAGGGTGATCAAACCTTGTTTCATGCTTGACATCAGCTCTTCTTTCTCTATACACTCCTTCAGCGCTTAGAACAATATACTTCTCACATCCTTCCAAAAGAGTAGAAGGAGAACACTTCTCGTTCTATATTTCTAGCATCATTATTCTCTACTCCATTTATCATTAGACTCATAATTGAGTTCCTTTGCGGTCTACTTTTTTCTAGATTACTAAAGTATGAGGATTTTTTCCCCACTGGCCTCAATCCATTTAGTCCTTGATCTTACAAATGCTCCCTGAGCCTTTTAATCTATTTTTTCCTTGATCATCCAGTTCAGATTGGCTGCAGCACCAACCTATTTTTTGAAGCAAGTCACTTTCATGTTTCTGTTTTTTCCTGTTAAGTTCCTTGCAAAAAATTTTCGTAAATTCTCTAATCTTGTATTTAATAAATACCCATTTACTAATATTACTTTCTATCGAATCATTTTGTTCAAAATCTCTTATCATTATCTTATTGCAATAGACCTCATTCTGCAGCAGTCTAGCATTACATTTCCAATACCCTTTATGTCTGTTTTCCTTCACCGTAGGTACCAAAATCAGATCTATTAAACAATGATCCGATAAAGGCGCTTTAGAGATATTAGATTGTGCAACATACCTCAGAGTTTCATCACTGACTAAGCAATAATCAAGTCTAGACTTTCCTGCCACTTTGTGCCATTAGGCTCAAACCATGAGTAATCCCTTACCCTGGGATTTAACCTTCTCCACACATCAACAAAATTGCAATGTAATGCCATTGTTCAAGGCTGTATGATTGATAATTTAACTAATGTGCTATGATGGCCATCATTATTTGCATACAAAGTTTTATAAAATTTTTAATCAATATTTAAGATTATGGAACTTGCACCATTTTAACATCAAATATTATTAAAATAAGTTAAAATACCCTCCAAGGTAGAGTAAGGCATATGTGGAAATTCTGTTGCAATATAAAATGGGAAAGTAGATACGTATTGGACAAATAAGTCACTCCAGTGAAAACTAGGCATGTGACGAATTACAATGTTTATTCAAGCAGTTTCTTATCAGTATTTGGTTAATCATAAAATTCCATGGCACATTTGGTTAATTGTCATCCAGTCACAACTTGCTCAAGTGGCACTAGAATAACGTTAGGCGCTTTAGGAGGTAGCCTTTCTGGCTAATTGATTGAAAATGAAACTAAAAGGAAAGGCTGAACAACATCAAACAGGTAGGCCTGCTATTTAGCTATGAATCTGAATAGATTTCAAGATTAGAAATCGCGCAGTTCAAGGTGATGCATTTTCAATTAGTCTGTTGTTAGCCAACCCTGGCTAGCGTTAGCTAATAGCAAGCTTAAGCTTCTCTACTGTCACCCCTTAAAACACTTGCTTGGCATCATATGTAACTTCTAGTTTTACTAGTGGCTGTTTTCAAGTGTAAAGTAATTCCAAACTTCAGACAATGCTATTTTTGAGTTCTCTAGGCATAGCCCACATGTTTCCGATCTGCCCATCATCAACAACTGACGACGTGTTTACCAAACATTGTTATTACCATCCGTTTCATGGTATCGGCTCATTACATAGACTCGCTGTCGCCGATTCTCAATCCTGTATTTTTGCCAAAAATCGGACAAAAGTCTGATGCCAGTATTTGATCTGTGTATCCCAAATAATTATCCATGGTGAGTGGGCTATATCCTTTGCTATGTTGGTTAAGTTCCTACCTGAACATTTCGGAACTTTGGATTTCAAATTATACAATTACTATGGGGTTACTACTTCGTAGTTGAAAACGGAGAACTATGTTGTAATTTCAAAATCCCAAATGGAAAACACCCTCAAATTTAAGCTGACAGTTCACTTAAAATCACTTCTGTCCATAGAGAGAACCACATGATGAAAGCCACACCTTTTACTACTTTTATCAAGCCGAAGAATACGCAGTTGGATGCAGTTCCCGCGGAACAGTACTGGATGCGCTGAAAACCAGTGACAAAATAAATAACCTGATTAAGAAGAATCCGGACATGGAACTTGTCATCCAAAGAGAAAGCTATCCAATGGCAGCTGTCTGTACTCATTTTCCATGTCATTTAATTGATAACAAAGAGAAAGTGAAAATCAGCTTTATCAAAAGTCCACAACAGGGTAATTCTTCTGAGGCCAAAACCATTCCAAACAGAGAAACAAGAAACAAACAAAACCTGCCAAGTTTAGCACATTCTGTGTCAAAACAACAGGTGGGACAAATATAAAGACAAAAGTAATGAAAAACCAAATGCTAAAAAAAGAAGTTGAATATGTTTGTGTGTACGCATACATAAACGAAAAGGTCAAAGAAGCCTTGAGGAGAGATGGCCGATTTCATGACCACATCTTCAAAACACACTGTGTTCTCTTTGAGTCAAAGGGACCAGGCATCAATACAGAGTTTAATACAGAGGTTAATGGTCTCGATGGGAAAATAGTTGAGGTGAAACGCATCAGTAATGTTTCTGTACCAGATAGTCAGGAGAACAGTGACAACACACCAACTGAAGAGCAGCGAGACCCCTCTGGTAAACAACCGGCAGCAGGGCCGTCTGCCCAGACCTCTACCCCACCAGAAACGGGAATCACACGTTCACAGAGAACGGAGGTGGGAAAAGATGGCGGCGGTTTGCTGGTGAAGCAAACAAGGCATGAGATTTCGAACTCTGAAGAGATCCTAGGAATCCTGCGTTCCCAGTTTGCTGGCCTGGTAGAAAAGATGAAAGAGCGAAAGAAGCTGACGAAGCCGTCAGATGTGCAGCAATTCTTGAGAGAAGAGTTTGGGAAGAAGACCCAAGGCTTCCAAGAGGTGAAAACTATACAGTGTCTGATTGAGCGAAGTGCTTCTGTTTGTCAGGTGAGAATTGAAGGGAGAGCTGTAGGAACAGGATTCCTTCTGTTTGATAAATTCATCCTTACAAACGCCCATGTTGTTGAGCCCATCTATGAGCCAGATGCAAACAAGTTGCAACAATCAGTAACCGTGACATTTGACTTTAACGACCTGACTCTGAGTAATGAATGGAGCGTGGAACCGGGGGTTGTTGTCTATGAGAAAAACATTGATAAATCGGGGCGTAAATTGGACTTTGCTTTGCTGGAACTTTGCCCAGGCCAAGACACCAACTTGCCTGCAGGCTTGCTTAGTAACTTCAGCTGTCCCACAGGGGAGGGTGGAGTCTGCCTGATTGGTCACCCTGATGGTGGGGTGAAGAAGATTGACCTCTGCTTCATAATTACATATGAAAGTCGTAAAAATACTATATTGAACTATGTCAAAGAGAATCCTGAATTTACGGAATACATGCAAATGATAAACAGTGATTATTTTATCAATTCGGACAAAAAATTTGATGTAGTGAAGAATTACACTTCAGATGTAGTTACTTATGACACCTGTTTCTTCCACGGGTCCTCGGGCTCCCCAGCCTTCAACGAGCACTGCCAGGTGGTTGCTATGCACACGGGAGGCTTCCCCTACCAGGATAAGAAAGGGAAAATCCAGAGTGTCATAGAGTACGCCATTCCTTTACCAAGCATACTTGAGAATCTCCTCATCCAGGCGATCAAGAGGAAGAGAGTTGATGTGCTGGAGGGGTTTCTGATCCATGCGAGGCAGAATGAGAAGTTGGCCGTCTGGTTGAATGAGGTGAAGTCTCATAACGTCAGCCTGAAACAGGTGTTCAATGAGATCCTGGTGTCCAACAGTAACCCCTCCAATCAGGAAGAGCAGAGGACCATTTACCAGAAAGTCCCGGGAGTTGAACCCATGGATGTTGATCGTAACGATAATTAAAATAATGACTGTGCCTCACTTCCACATGTGCACTTGAGTTTCCGCACATCATGTCAACAATAACACCTCAAAAGTTCCTGCTCTTGAATATGTGCAGTATTGGCACAAAGACTGGCATTTTCCATTCACTGAATATTGATAAAATGTATGTTATCAGTTGATTTGGGTTTAAAAAAAACTTAAAACATTAACACACAAAATGCAGGCATACTGTAAAAAAGTAATTCATTTTCTTAACCTCATTTTTCGGTTAAAAGAAGTTACCTTCAATAATTTTAGTAATCCAACACAAAGTTGAGAATACTTAGTGATATCACTTGTTATTGACAGTCAATTTTGATATATTTTCATCATCACCAACTAAGCCTCAGCAATGCAAACAGTTTAATACTATTTTAGAAAAATATTTAATTATAAACTGCATTCAGCTTTGAGAAAAAGTATCAAAAGTAAAAAAGTAAAATTGTTATAAATGTGCCACAAGGCTGATCAGCACACTGCAAATGGTTGTATTTACTCAATAACAAAATATTTGTTTACTGAACTCAAAAACATTAAGAAATCTTAGTGACATCTGAGTTAGTACCACTTCTTTCATTTGAGTTTTTCAGATTGTTTGAGATGTTTAAGTAAGCCAATATTTCTATCATTAAGGTTTAGTTTACTACAGTTACATCAATTTCAGATTTCCTGGGCTCCCTTATCAATAGACATGTTTAATTAACTTTATTACTTCCTGACCATGATACTGTCTATCTGATGTAATCTTTAGTATTTTAATATTATTCACTAGATTTACATTACTGTTTAATTTTGTACTGTTATTGTATTTCATTCTAATCTTTAATCTGATACATTTTATTTTATCCTTTCAAAAGTTTGTTTCAGGTATGCTTCACTATGATGCACTATTTTTAATCTATGCTTTCAGTTTTAGCTGTTGTGTTAGTTCTGTTACCAACCACAATAAACAGGTCATAACTTGTAATTCATAATATTAGCTTTTGTTGTTGAATTAACAATATTCCAACATACATTGTAATGGTTTCTGATGTAATAACATGTAATTAACTATGGCTTGATTTGTTCTGCTCACTGGAACTACCCTGAAGCATGTAACCTTCAGAAGGTATTCAGTCCCCTTCAGTTTTCCATTTTCAATAAATTGCCACAAATGTCTTAACGTGTTTTTAGCTGTTACTTTGTGATATTGCTTATAGATTGAAAACATTTAATCAATTATAAATTAAGTCTATATGAACAAAGTGGAGAAAGTTAAGGGTTCTGAATACTCTCACTGTATTAATGAATCATGTAACGAATACGACACAGACAGGTGAGTTCCAAACGTGCAGAGCGTGGTTTATTCTCAGGAACAGGGACAGACAACTCATAGTACAACAGGCAGAGTTCAGAACACGGGAGAGCGGAGCAGTACAAATCATCCAAAAAACAGAAGGCAGAAACGCGGGGCAGGCAGGAGGTCAGATGGGCAAAGGTACAAAAACGCTACGGACGGAGTCAAAGGATTAGGCAAAACTGGTCGGAACACGAGAGATACAAGAACAGTAAGAAAACAGGCTCGGTAAGTCGCACAAAACAAACAATACCTCACAAAGGTTAGGGAGAACTGAACAGAAATAAATAGGGACGCAAACCAGACACAGGTGATCAGAATGAGGGTGATTGGGATCTGGGGATCTGTGCTACGTTCAGGGTGAGAAGGATGTGCAGGAGTTGACCTCACAGTAACCTATTGTTGTGGATTCATTTAACCTATTACAGATTTTCTTTGTTAGTATAACAGTGTAACAATAGTCCAGCATACAGTAATCTAACATGTATAGTAATGGTTTCTGCTGGGAAGACTTGTAATGTAACCATGATTTGCCTTCTGCTGACTGAAATTACATCCAAAAATATTCACAATAAAGGTACAGAGGCCAAGGACTGTGTATTTGTAAGACCTGTTTCATTTCCTTTCAAGCAGAAACTGAAATTGATAAATGCTGAATTGTTTTCTTTGAAGCACGTCTTGCCCAGCAAATCCTCACGGTTGGTACTGGAGTACACGTCGCTCGATCATCGACTCACAAACCCGCTGTCAAATCGTTGCAAATTTGGTCGTCAATGAGGGAGGAGGAAAAATGTGAAAACTGGGGAAATAAGATGAAGCAGCCATTCGGTGTAATTTTTATTTCATAGCTTCTAATACAAAGAACAAAAATGGCACCACATTCTCTGCTGGCCCTGCATGCTGTTGTGTCCTGTCACAGATCATTAAATTAGTCAAAGATAAATCACATGCTGACTAAATT
>JACXGI010021414.1:0-10235 GCA_016801175.1 Esox masquinongy | reverse complement strand
TTTTTTTGTATTGGTCTTAAGTAATATTCTAATTTTCTGAGATACTGAATTTGGGATTTTCATTAGTTGTCAGTTTTAATCATCACAATTAAATGAAATAAACATTTGAAATATATCAGTCTGTGTGTAATGAATGAATATAATATCCAAGTTTCACTTTTTGAATGGAATTACTGAAATAAATCAACTTTTTGACGATATTCTAATTATATGACCAGCACCTGTATTTTCCAAAAAAAACAAAAACATGTTCAACATTTGATAAGTTGTCTTTGTATAATTTTCAATTAAATATAGGGATGAATGTTTTGCACATCATTGCTTTCTGTTTTTATTTGCATTTTACGCAGCATCTCAACTTTTTTGGAAACAGGGTTGTAATACTGCTGCAGACACTTGTGAAACACACCATCATACTTAAAAAATGAAAGAAAAAACATCTGTATGTGTTTTAAACCAATGCAAAACCCCTTCCACTCCACTCCCGTGAGAAAATTGGTTGATATGACATTGTCATCAGTAAAGAGCAGCAGCTTTACAACTGTCAGACCCATCCACAACAAGGCCGATATCAGCACCATCTGCATGTCACATTCATCAGGACCATATCCACACACACACACACACACACACACACACACACACACACACACACACACACACACACACACACACACACACACACACACACACACACACACGCGACCAGCTCTTATCTGGAAGAAGTGAAACAGTGATATGGTCGGGCCATGTGTTCAATAAGAAGCAGCAGCAGGTTATCCTGGGACCAGAGTGCAGACACTCACGCCAAGATGCTTTCTGCAACTGAGAAGCCAATTGATTTGTTACAAATGCAGACAGGGAGAGGAGTGTCAGGATTCTCCTGCTCTCTCTTTCTCTCTCCACATGCCAGAGAATGGCAGGTGAATTCCAGCCTAGCATCCTCCTCCCAACCCTCTCTGCGTTTCTATTGTGCTCGTACGTTTACAGCCTATTACTGTCTACTGGTTGTTATTGACAACCACAGCAGCCAGGTAAATATGCTGTGAATAAAGTAAATAATGTGAATAATGTGTTGGAAAGGGAGATGGAAATTTCAAAGGCTCAAAGTTAGAGAACTCCTATTGTAATAGTATGAACAAGGTTAAAGTACATTAAACTAATGGTTTAACTGTTTGTAGGTCACAGTGGTTTTCATCCTCCTATCATTACAATAGCAGTTTTCACTTGGATTATAATGTTGATTTTAAGTTAATTCAATTACATTACAGTTATTAATATCATAGATAATAATACTGAAAATTTACGAAAGTATAAGTAAATCCATCAATGAGAAAATGAAAGAAGGTAATCAATTAGCTAGATTGCCTGAATCAATTGCTACTCTCATGCATTTGTGACTGAAAAGAAACAATTTCCTTCTCAGCTAATCAAGAGCAATTAGACTGCCATGGTTTTATTGACAAGTGAAAGCCTGGGAGTCAACCTCAGAGAGGCAATTATACACTATCAAAGTGGAAGCCTCCTCCATCAATCTAACTCACTAATCATTCCCTTCTGTATGGATGAATATGAGAGGGCATGTGTGCTTGGCTTTGTGGGTATGCATGTGTGTTCTTCTCCTTTCACACACACGCACGCACACAGATTATAGAGTACTGAGTTGATTCCCAACCTGTAAATGTCCTCATTTAGCCGTTACAAGGACATCTTTCATGGCAGTCAGAATCTGTATTCAAGGTCTATGTCATGGCATTTTGATGAAAGACATGCTTGTACGGCATGACATTATGACTGCAATGACATTTTATTTATTAATGTTGAATATGGCATTTTGCATCATATTAGCTACACTGCTAAAACATTCACGATTGCATCTTGAGTTCCTTTAGAGTTTATTATGTCCACACTGAGTCATAATTTCACGGGTTACTCCTTTAATGGCCCACTCCAGCCATGTTGATGTTTTTTTGCTGATATATGATGCCCAGAGGATGCCAGTGATATGGCACATTCACACTGTGCTCACAAAAGTGAAGACCACACTGGCGAAGCCACACCCACTCCAGGCTAAATGCTGTATTTGTAGGTAGACTCGTATGAGGTGCGGTGGAGGAGGAGAGGACCGTGCATAATTTGGTTAGGATGAAGAGCGGTTTAAAGTTCCCTTCTTCAACCCTTCTTTATTTTGGCATATCCTGCGACACGCTGTTGAAATGTTGAGTGCTTTTTCTCAGGCAGCCTCATTAAAAGCTAATATAGTAGCCCACATAATTAGAGAATTACATTTTTTTTTTATTTTGGAAAGGAACAGGACAAAGTGGGATTACAAGCCCCTCAACTTTGCTCACATACGCTGGCCAGTACATTGGGCTGTGAGACAACAGTACTGGCACAGAATAATGTGACCAGCAGTAACACCTGGCACTTACCAGATAAACTCTTATTGGAAATTAAAGGGGCTACATATATAATTTTAGCCTTGTGTTAGATTCTGTTCATTTTTGATCCATGAACAAAATTTATGCAACTGGTAGTCAGGGGAGAACCATCTTCATTCAGCATGAGTCCAAGATGTTGATCTTCCATAGTTCTTACATGTTTTCCAATAATTACAATGTTAACACAGTCTTTTATGCCTGGACACATAGGAGGCGGTCAGTGGTAATTGTCAACCATTACACAGTCCATTGTCCTCCAATAAGAAAGGTTTATCCTACAAAATACACTTGTATGGTATGTTCCAACCTATGGTCCATGGGCCTATTCAGTCACATGGACAACTCCTCTCAGGAGGTATGGACAGTATGTATGGACAGGATGTGTGGGGCCCATCAGCAACGGGTATCACGTCCTATCTACTGTCCTTTGTTCAGAGTTAGTCAGCACTTATGCGTTGTGTTAAGTTCCTCATGCCCATATTTTATCACTTGTAATATCAGAAAAGTCCATAAAAGATATGCAATAATAGATGATGATACAATGTTTCACAACATTTCACCAGAAAATATTTTGAGTGCATAGAAAGCACGTCATGAAATGCTGCTTATCTATTGGCCAACAAAAGCCAGTGAAACTTGTAGATTTACTTTGCAAAAATATAGAGGAGACTAAATTATAAGGTTAGAGGGAATGCGCTGGTGCACAGATGTCCTGTTTTCTGCTCAATTTGTAAATTACAAAAAGACTACAAGCACTAACATTAACTAGGTATTCATCATGATTTCAGTGGTCATCTTTTAGTACTTTTTGCATTTGCTAGCTTACTAATGTTACATGTGCATTTCTTTATAGCAATGGGAGTGATTAAACTGCTCACCATCTATATCGTCCATGTTACGGACGCCTTCCGAGGGAGGCGCACGCAACACCCCACTGCTTGTATACTCCCGGTGATAGCAGCAACACGTGGGGTAGTGGGTGCAAGGAAGGAAGTCGGACAACCAGGCTGATGGGCTAGCCCAATGTTTTGGGTATTTAATTAAAGTAAATCGCAAACCATACAATGTAACAAACAATAGGGAAAGAGGGTAGGTAACACAAGCAGGAGTAGGGCAATGCCAGCGGTCTGTCAAATCAAAGAAAACAAATACAAAGGACCCTGTACTTCCCTACACCTCTATACCTGCCTAACCAAAACTTCCCTAGCAGAACTCTGACCTCACTGCTACAATAACACTGGGCGACAGCCCCTGGCTTCTAACCTAACAGTGGGTTATCTATGGGCGTATGTAAACCCCAGGTTATCTTCCTAGCCCTACTCCACAGGGGACTAAGATGAGGGAAGACCAAGCCACTCTTTCACACTCTCAAACCTAATCTAACTCTAATAATCGAAGTCTATCGTTCTGTCTCACTCACTCTCACACACACACACACACCAAACACAACAATATGCTGCGCTAAGCTAGCTTTCACACACAAACTGATGGTCTTTATAGGCCGGTGAGCCGCTCGGGATTGGCTGGTGGAGGTAACTGCCACGCCCATCTCGTTGCAGCAACACACCGCACCTGGGAAGGAAACAAAAGACAGACAAGGCCAGAAAACAGCACAGAGGACGTAACAGTCCAAAATAACCTGTGTATACAATGCATAATGTTAGCTAGCTAGCTAGTTGGTATACATTTTTATGCCCTGATCATACCGGTTCGGCGCTAAATGTGCTATGCGGAATAATTTCTTGCATGTTATCCATCTTGCTATTATAAAACAATTACAGAATACATCCCAAAAAGTTGACTTCTTGAAAGTAGGACATTGTCATATATAGTATTACAATACAACTTGTTTTTGGAGGTTCACCTCGTTACTCAAAATTTTGTGTGTTGAGTTGTAGGGTAGTTACCTACACTACTAGACTGCTGCTGTATTTGATGTGAAATGGCAATCCAGCTAACAAGGTAATGCATCTATACCTTTAACAACAAAAGGGCGAGCATATAGGCAGAACACATGGAAATGTGGTGTGACTTCAAGCTTGTTAAGAAAACGGGGAGGGTGTTTTGAATACAGTGTAATAAGTAATTTAGTCAACATCCTCCAGGTGGGATAAACTTAGGTATATACCTTTAATATAAAAAAATGCCAAAATCAAGAAATGATCCAGTCAGCGCAAAAAGTGTGTGCAAACAAGGTAGCTGCTAGATATTTGCTTTAATCCCACCCACTTGATGAATTTATTTGTTGATTCTATTATCCCTTTCATCTATTAGGTTTTGGGAGCATTTTTCATGGCACTGTGTATATTAAGATATAAATGTTGATCAATCAATCAATCTGACGGTGCCCCACTTCTATACTTGGATCATCGTAACGCAACATAAAACCTCAGGATGTCATATATCAGCAATACAAAATAAAAATAATGCCTGGAGTAAGACTTCAAATACATATTGGTAAGCACGAAAGAAACAACATCTTCCCCTTCGTCGCAAATTATTTGTGACTGCATTTTAATGAAGAATCAGCCAGGTTACAGTTTTAATATGGATGTTATGGGTTATCTGGGGTGGTGCGGACATAGTGTGTCGGTAATCCAAGAGAGAGAGATTAAAAGAGATAGAGTGAAGGAGGGAGACAGCAGACTGGCATGACAGTTTTGCAACCAGTGGCATATTTCTAAGGACAGCTATGAAGGGCAGAGAGGGGACAGCTTGATTACTATTGGGCCGGTCATTGAGGCTCAATGTTAAACTAAATTCTTCCTACCATCACATCTAAGCCAACATGACAGCAATGTCTATGGACATTTACAAATCAACTTGAATGGACATACGCAACACACTCTCAGAATCTCGGAATGATCCATTTGGCCCTTACAGAGAACCACAAAGGTTTTTAGCGGAAATTGCTTATGTCTTAAAATAAAATTGCAGTGTCCATGAGGACACAACAGAACATAAATCATTATTCCATTGATTACATGGTGCAACAGTTTTTACTGAACTGATAAGGCCTCACAATGCAAACCTATATTTTGAGACACATTTGAGAGTTACAAAACCAAACCAATGAACAATTGTGATGAACCTAGCTAACACCATTTGATTAGAGGCATAGCTATTGGCAAAAGAAACAAGCCAGAGGCAAGTCATCCTTGTAAACTGAAGACCTTAACAATAAGCATATATTGATAAGTTAGGGAATATCCATGGCTGCCAACTATGCCAAAATAGCCAGTAATATGCTAATGTTGAAAGCTTTGAGGCTGTACATCATCAAGAAAGACTGTGCACTGAAAAAGTTTAGCTTCTTCTAAAAAAGCCTAGCTAGCCACTGAAATTCCATAAAACTAAAAAAAAAACATGGTTAGATCTGGTTGGTCCAATGGCATGTATTAATGAAAGGGAAACCTGACCCAAAATAAGTGAAAAATAAAAAAAAATCTATTAATCTCTTGTTTAATTTCCATCTCGTGATATTCCTTCAATTCATAGGTTGCTGAATATCTACCGGTCAACAAATCATAAGATAAAGCAGAACATCTGTGGTATGTCTAAGTAATAATAAAAAAATTTGAAGGCCGGCTTACAGTGAACAGGCAATCTCACACTTTTTTCAAAGGAAAAGAATAGGAGAGGGATGGGTAGTTCCACTGCTACCATTTTTTTACAGTGTCGGTGCAGAGTTGGAATTTCGTTGTTGGTACAAACAAATGTGTCTGCTCCCGCCTTGAGGCTCTCCTGTGCCACCTGCTCTTTGCAGTCTCAGCTTAACAGTCCACTTGGGTTATATCTCTTTGGCCGTTGTCGCAGGTTTTTTTTTTTCATAGTATTAAATGAGGCTAAAGCTCCATCCAAAAGCCCTCTCTCTTCTTCCACACCGTTACCAGGGTTGGGGTAGGCAGAGGCATACGTGGAGCTTTGACAGTCTTTTTCTGCCAATGCTCGTTAGGTTCCACCAGGGTGTTTCAGCTTCTTCAATTCTTCCGCCTACCCCAACCCAGGTAAACAGTCAAGTTCATGCTTCTTCTGTCCATGCCTGTCTCAGTTTTGTACACCTTCTGTTGTGCGGGTGCCTCTGCCAAGCCCGGTATTAGGTATAGTCTGGGTCGGGGTCCTAATATTATTGGAAAAGATGCATTTCATTGATGGATGGTAAATACTAAATCCCAAATGTTTCCCTTACCCTTTACCCTTGGCGGTCCATTTCTGCATTCAAGCGTGCCTCTGCCATTTGCACAAGCGTCCCAAAGCTGAGGTAGTAAAAATGATTAAGGGTGTAGGGGCCCTCCAGAGGCAGTTTCCAGCAGCAACAAAGCAGCTTCAGCGAGAGAGGCTGGACCCCATAAGACACCAAGGTTTTTTTAGCACAATTTCACGGAAAAACATGGATGAGCATGCATAATAATATTTGACACATCCTCCTAAGTTGAATGTTTAGTTGTTAGTTATGTTTGCTTTCTTTGAGATGACAGAAGGCATGTTCATTTGAATTCCATTATAATTTTATAATTAAAAGTGGAACAAAAATGGCATTTGTTGTTTTTCACAAGTGTGTCCTGAAGTTTTTGAGTTCATTAATCCTCTTTTCACTATTTTGAAACTCAACCCCTGAGTTTTGTCAGCAACACGTGATTTTGGAGGGCACTCTCAGGAAGTTGGTAGGCGTGAGGGGCTGGTTTTGGATTCATGGTTAATCTAAAAAATTTTAGATTATAGTAACGGATTCAGAACATCACTGCACAAAAAATAGTTTGATAGTTTGATAATACATGACAACTTGCCTTTTTTTGCCCTAGCTACTATGTAATTATCAGAAGTGTTAGCGTTATTTTACTTAGGCAGATACAAGCTTCCTTATACTAACTAACTACACCCATCAATATTGCAAAAGAGAAAACATGCAGATTCATGTTTAGAAACAACACAGAAAGCAACATAGCCAGTTGTTCTGAATACATCTGTGGATTACATGCTGAGAGAAACAAGGAGAGCATGGAGAAACTACTGTGTCTTTGTGTTGTCTGCCAGTGAGTGTGTTGAATGACAGGGCCGGCATGCTGGTAGAACTGTTTTGGCCACACAGTGCTCCCAAAATAAAACACCTGTTCGCATAGCAACATATTTCTTTGCATATCAAACTGATTTGGTCACACTTGAGAGCCCTAGTCGCATGGATCAAAAGATTTAAATCTGATAGTTGCATAAAATTAAAGAGTGGAGATTTTTTTTTTTTTTTTTACGATAATACTAAGTGTTCTTATGTCAGAAAGCTCTTGTAAAAGGTCAGGAAAATAAATAAATAGTTAGAAATATCATAAAAGCCCTCTGCACTATAGTACAATCGACAAAACCATGTTCCAAACTAGAAGAGAGGTTTTGTTTAGTGCAAGCAATGGGACAATAAAGTGATTGAGAGATTGGCTCCCTGAGCTCAGTGTGACTTGGTGTAATAAAAACCTGATGATTATTTAGTGAGAGGATTGTCACCATTAAACAGAGATTGATTCTGGGTAGGGCTCAGTCACACACACACACACACACACACACACACACACACACATACACACGCACACACATACAAACACAAACACACTCATACGTTCAAACACAACATGTTATTGAGTTCAAATTTCTTGATGTTTCCTTATCTGTAATTCCCATAAAAGACGACAGCCATTAATACACAGAAAATAACAATGAATCACCAAATTTCATTCTTCCAGGACAAGATCAAGTCTGGACAAAAATGAAAAATTTGAATATTGCTTCCTTCTGTCATCTGCCCTTCAGTGTTTTATTTTGCAGTTAATCAGGCTTTATTTCTAGAATGCACATGTTTCCTAGAGACTTCCTCAACTGATGCAACGCCTTGATTGTTCACCTCTCATATTACTGGGTGTATTCGACCTCTCAACCATCCGCCTTCCAGACTCATCTCTGTCGACCTCACCCTTTCCCAGTCCCCTCCCACTCACACTGCAGAGTACGCCTTAGACTTTATCGTCACTAGATTATGTTTGTTAACTAATCTTATCTCCTTCAGTAATTTTCTTTGCATCAACACTACCCACTCAGCCCCAACATGGATGGAAATGGGCCATTCAGTTCTCTCTCTCTTGCCTTCTACTTTAGCCTATTACCTCTCCCATCTGCTAAATTCCTCTCTGTTTTGTCTAGTGATTCTGTGTCTCTGACCTTACTCTTCTCCATCTTCACATCCTATGACCGTCACTTTCCACGTTCCCCCCGGCCAGCTCATCCTGCTCGGTGACCATGTGACTCACAGTGAGCTCAAAGAGAAGGGCACTAGGCAGTGAAAATGGAGGAAAACAAATCTTTCAGATTACCTGTTGTCATTGAACTCCTTCCTTGCTACCTTTTCTTCCACTATATTTGTGCAAAAATACTTTTTTTCCACCAACAACCATCTCTCTCTCTCGTAGTCCTCCACCTCCTCCCCCTCCATCTACTCTCTGTGCAGACAGCTTTCAAGAACTTAGAAAAAAGGTTAATGACATCTGCAACAACACTCACTCAGACTATTGAATCCACTGGTAGCTCACACACAAAACCTTAAAACAAACTAACCTATATTTCCAGCTCTCTCCAGATGAAGTCCTGCTACAACCGATGTCTGTTCACCCAACAACCTCCCCCCTTGACCCAATCCCCTTTTCTGCTCTCCAGACCTTCTCTGTAGACCGTCTACCATTCCTCTGTAGACCGTCTACCATTCCTCTGTAGACCGTCTACCATTCCTCTGTAGACCGTCTACCATTCCTCTGTAGACCTTCTACCATTCCTCTGTAGACCTTCTACCATTCCTCTGTAGACCGTCTACCATTCCTCTGCAGACCGTCTACCATTCCTCTGCAGACCGTCTACCATTCCTCTGTAGACCTTCTACTCAGACTCATCAACTAATCTCTGCCCATTGATGGCATCTAACATTAAGGTGGCTAAAGTCAGTCAGCTCCTCAAGAGCCCAACAATTGAACCCCATCAGTTCTTCGATGTTGGCTTACCACTCCAAGCTTAACGTCAACAAGACAACTGTTTCTCCTTCGAGGCAATGCCTGTCCCATCCAAGACTTGTCCAACGCGGTTAGCAACACACAGTTCCCCCTCCCAGAGAGAAATGAACCTTAACTGACCCTGGACAATACCCTGTCGTTCTATACAAAAATCTGTGGTAAATCACTCCTGCAAATTGACACTACACTAAACTACAACATTTGTATTTGTTCAACACAGGAACAAGCACAGGTCCTAATCCAGGCCCTTGTCATCTCACGTCTTGAATACTGCAACTCACTGTTGGTACGGTTCCCTGTTTGGGTCATCAAACCCCTGCAATCTAACAGTTCTCCCATTTCATCCACTCCTCCACACACATCACTGGCTTTAAGTTATTGCTTGCATCCACTACGCTGACTGCGCTGCTTGCATATGGAAGACTGCTCTGCTTGAATATGGAACAGCAAGGGGAACTACCCATCCCTATATTCAGGTTATGCTCTACACTCTAAGTCTATACCCCAGCTTTCTGTTCTACCAACACCAGTCTATTGGCTGCCCTATCCGTTCAAGAGGGCAGGTCTTGCCCAGCCCAATCCAAGCTCTTATCTGCCCTGACATTCCAGTATGTGGAACTAGCTTCCTTAAATGCCACCCTATTCCCTGTGACATTTTTTTTTTGTCAACCAGGGCCGATAAGGAACATTAGAACTGTTTGGAATGCAGCCCTGTTATTGGCTCTTCTTTCATAGTGGTAGATGAGAAAGGATG
>JACXGI010021413.1:0-10259 GCA_016801175.1 Esox masquinongy | reverse complement strand
TAGAAACCTGCCCCCCCATCTCAGTCATCATAGAGTAGAAACCTGCCCCCCCATCTCAGTCATCATAGAGTAGAAACCTGCCCCCCATCTCAGTCATCATAAAGAAGAAACCTGCCCTCCCATCTCAGCCAACGTATCTGCATCCTTCTTAATAACATTAAAGCCCCTGAAACCAGAGCTGAGTTCTTGCTAAATTCCCCCATTAGTCAAGGACCCATATTTCAGGATTAGCTGAGCAGCCCGAGGGAGTGATCACACAAGGAACTGTAGGAACTGAAAGCCTGCTGGATCAGTGCAGCTCTTAAGTTTAACAGCGTTTGTTTAGGCATCATTTAGAAGGCGGTGGATCAGCCTACATTCCAGGCTTTGTGTTTTGGAGGCCGGGCTGAGTGACTGATCTCAAGGCCACAATGAGGCAGGTTTAGAAGGGCACAGTGCAGAGGAGAGGTGACGGTATGTTTTTAAAGGTCTAATGGTTACTACCAGAAGTATTTTATTGGTACGTTGATGCTTGGCTCATACTTCTCGTTGCTGAACGATCATGTTTCCCTCAAACGGAGGTAAGGTCCTATTGGGTCACAGATCACTAGAAGACCACTTAAAGATGTGTGATGATGTTGGATAGAAGCTTAATCGCTATTTGGGCCGATGAGGAAAAATGGCGCCTGTTTAAGAGCCCGGTTAGATTGGGTTCCATGTCGTTGTGTCGACAGGCCACAGTGGACTAACATGGTATCCTATGGGCCTGTTGAACGCTAAATCATTCTACATTCAGAAGTGTTTTCAGCACTGTATGCATTAAAAACTATGAGAGCAACCCCTCAAGACTCCATAAGCCATCATTGGACATTCAATACCACCATTTAATTTCCCTCCATGCAGAAAGGGAACCACTCCCAATGAACTTACATCGCGTCCGTGGGTCGTTGTGAAACAAGCTAAACATAACATTTGGTTTATTTCTCTAGTGTGATTTTCAACAAAACCTAGATAGCATCCTGTTAGACTCCAGCTGAAGTGACTGGTTTTAATGGAGCAGCTAATAACACACATGTAGATATTATGGTATAATGTTGTGATGAAAATGTTTTTAAACAAATGTTTGTTTTTTTATCAGGATAACAATATAGTTGCTATATTCCCCTAACTCCACAGCCAAATGTTATTAGACTCATTTCTTTCCACATCAAATTGCTGCTGCAAAGGGGAATGTTTTGGATTCTTGGATTGTTTTCAGAATATACAAACAGGCAGCCAATAGGTGATATTAGTTAGGGTTCTTATTGCCAAGGTTACAGGTGACCAAGAGAGTAGAAAGAGATAGAAAGAAATAAAGAAAGAGAAAGGGAAAGAGAGAGGAAATAGAGAAAGAGAAAATAAGTATTGTATTTTGACAGATGCTGTGTCCTATGGGACAAGGGAACAATGCAGTCAGTGTTATGGTAAGTGAATACCTTTCAACATGACTGAAAGGGTAAAATATGAACACTAAAACATTACTGCATGGGTCAGAGAGACAAAAACAAAGAGAAACAGACAGAGAGAAACAGAAAGAGAGAAAAAGACAGAGAGAGACAGACAGAGAGAAACAGACACAGAGAGACAGACAGATAGACAGAGAGAGAGAGAGAGACAGAGAGACAGACAGAGAGAGACAGAGAGAAAGACACAGAGACAGACAGACAGACAGACAGAGAGATACATACAGAGACAGACAAAAAGATAGAGACAGACCGATGGACAGAGGAAGAGTGAGACAGAGACAGATACAGACAGACAGACAGACAGACAGAGAGAGCCAGAGAGACAGACAGACAGAGAGAGCTGTGGTTGGGTTGCAGGCCAGTGTGAATGTAGAGTCTTCATCTCTCAACCTGCCCGACTAGTAGCAGCTTGTTGATGGGTAAAGGGGGAGGGGTGGTGGAGGAGGGGGAGGGGTAATGATGGGGGAGGAGTAATCCATGTGACAGGACCAGAAGATTCATGTTAAAGTTTTGAAAGAGTAAACTTAGTAAACTTTGCCTTTCCTTTCAGCAGGTAGCCACCTGTGAAAAGGGTGTGGATCAGGATTTTCTCTTCTTGCTGTGAACACAATCCCTGACTAGCTTAGGACTTAGGACAGTACAAGCTATACAGAACATGATATGACTTAAAATATACTGATGGTTGAAATGATTCCTGATAAAGATACTGATGGTTGAAATGATTCCTAGTAAAGACACTGATGGTTGAAATGACTCCTGGTAATGATACTGATGGTTGGGATAACATCCTGACAAAGATACTGATAGTCGGGATGACATCCTGGTAAAGACACTGATGGTCGGGATGACATCATGGTAAAAATACTGAGGGTTTGGATGACTCCTGGTAAAAGTAAAGATGTTTTGATGATGCCTAATAAAGATACTGATAGTTGGGATGATGCCTAATAAACATAGTGATGGTTGGGATGACATCCTGGTAAAGATACTGATGGTTGCAATAATTGCAATAACGATGCAAGTAGACAGACAACTTAATAGTCCAGGTCCTACGAGGAGGAAACAGGTAACTATACAGTCCAGGTCCTACGAGGAGGAAACAGGTAACTATACAGTCCAGGTCCTACGAGGAGGAAACAGGTAACTATACAGTCCAGGTCCTACGAGGAGGAAACGGGTAACTATACAGTCCAGGTCCTACGAGGAGGAAACGGGTAACTATACAGTCCAGGTCCTACGAGGAGGAAACGGGTAACTATACAGTCCAGGTCCTACGAGGAGGAGACAGGTTACTATATAAATGCACTGTATGCATGACTATCATTGTGTATTTGAAACTAACAGCAATAAATGTATTACCAGTGTTAGTGGACTATTCATTAGCATGACTTAATAGTAGTAAACTATTAATTCAATGCAAATGTGACCCTTATTTTAAAGTGTAAACCATATGAATAATAATTAATGGATAATAAATGTTTGTAGAGTCTTCATTAGCATTACTTAATAGTACTTAAGCATTAATTAAAGGTATTTGTTACCCTTATTGTAAAGTGTAAGCTACATTAATAATAATGAATGGATAATTAACATTTGTGGAGTCTTCATTAGCCTCACATAATAGCAGTAACACATTTATTAAAGGCATTTGTGTTCCATATTTTAAAGTGTAAACCATATGAATAGTAATTAATGGATAATAACTGTTTGTAGATTCTTCATTAGCCATACTTAATAGCAGTAACACATTATTTAACAGCATTTGTGTTCCTTATTGTAAAGTGTGATCTGTATGACTATATATGCTATTAAGTAATGCTAATGAAGACTCCAGAAACACTAACTATCCATTAATTACTATTCATGTACGGTAGTTTACACTTTACAATACGTGTTATGATCCGAATGGATATGGTCTAGTTTTAATGACGTACGTTGCTTTTTTGTTTGCGGAACTAACATTCTAAACTCAGTTTCCCCCGGAGACGGATCTTGGAGCCGTAACTTGAAGGAGCCGCAGCTGAAGTAGCCAAGCACATGCTGAAGTAGCCTAGCACATGCAGCTTCGTAAAAAAATATGACAAACACAAACGACAAGCCAAACCTTTATGTGCCTTCTTTTGTTCAGGTAATCATGGCCAATTGGCCTCTGTTTACATGTTTTTAACTTCATAATCAATTAAAAGAAATGTTTTGTTTTGCATGTCAAAGATCTAAGACTTTCTCCATGTACACAAATATTGTTCACAAATATGTCTAAATCTGTGTTAGTGAGCACTTCTCCTTTGCCGAGATAATCCATCCACCTCACAGGTGTGGCACATCAAGATGCTGATCAGACAGCATGAGTATTGCACAGGTGTGCCTTAGGCTGGCCACATTAAAAGGCCACTCAAAATGTGCAGTTCCATCACACAGCACAATGCCACAGATGTCGCAAGTTTTGAGGGAGCGTGCAATTGGCATGCTGACTGCAGGAATGTCCACCAGAGCTGTTGCCCATGAATTGAATGTTCATTTCTCTACCATAAGCCGTCTCCAAAGGCGTTTCAGAGAATTTGGCAGTACATCCAACCGGCCTCACAACCGCGGACCACGTGTAACCACACCAGCCCAGGACCTCCACATCCAGCATCTTCACCTCCAAGATTGTATGAGACTAGCCATCCGGACAGCTGCTGCAACAATCGGTTTGCATAACCAAAGAATGTCTGCACAAACTGTCAGGAACCGTCTCAGGGAAGCTCATCTGCATGCTCGTCGTCCTCATCGGGGTCTCGACCTGACTGCAGTTCGTCGTCGTAACCAACTTGAGTGGGCAAATGCTCACATTCGATGGCGTCTGGCACTTTGGAGAGTTATTCTCTTCACAGATGAAACCCCGGTTTTGAATGCACAGAGATACCGTGACGAGATACTGAAGCCCATTGTTGTGCCATTCATCCACAACCATCACCTCATGTTGCAGCATGATAATGCACGGCCCCGTGTTGCAAGGATCTGTACACAATTCCTGGAAGCTGAAAACATCCCAGTTCTTGCATGGCCAGCATTCTCACCGGACATGTCACCCATTGAGCATGTTTGGGATGCTCTGGATCTGCGTATACGACAGTGTGTTCCAGGTCCTGCCAATATTCAGCAACTTCGCACAGCCATTGAAGAGGAGTGGACCAACATTCCACAGGCCACAATCAACAACCTGATCAACTCTATGCGAAGAAGATGTGTTGCACTGCGTGAGGCAAATGGTGGTCACACCAGATACTGACTGGTTTTCAGACCCCCCCGGACCCCCCCAATACAGTAAACTGCACATTTTCGAGTGGTCTTTTACTGTGGCCAGCCTAAGGCACACCTGTACAATACTCATGCTGTCTGATCAGCATCTTGATATGCCACGCCTGTGAGGTGGATGGATTATCTCGGCAAAGGAGTAGTGCTCACTAACACAGATTTGTGAACAATATTTGAGAGAAATAGGCCTTTTGTGTACATAGAGAAAGTCTTAGATCTTTGAGTCCAGCTCATGATGAATGGGGGCAAAAACAAAAGTGTTGCGTTTATAATTGTGTTCAGTGTACATTTTAACTAATACATTAACTAACATTAATACATATATGTATAACTGCTTTGGTTAATATTAACAAAGACAAATACATGTTTATTAAGACCTATAATTCATTTTAATATTTACTACATCATTAACTAATGTCAATTATTGTACGCTAATTGAAAAGTGTTAACAAATATTTTAATGATGGTTATGGGAGGAACACACAGTGCATCACACCCCTTTGCGTATGGGGCTATGTAGCCGCAGACCAGTCAGAGTGCCCATGATGACCCCTGTCCACTGCCAAAAGCCCCTTCAATGGACACGTGAGTTTCAGAACTGGACCATGGAACAGTGGAAGACGGTTGCCTGGTCCCATGAGTCACGTTTTCTCTCATGTTACGTCTCCAGCCATGTATGTTTGCACCGTTTACCTGAAGAAATGATGACAAGCCGGTGGAGGGAGTCTGATGATCTGGGTAATGTTCTGCTGGGAAACCCTGGGTCCAGGCATTCATGTGGATGTCAATTTAACACGTGCCACCTACCTAAACACTGTTGCAGACCAGGTACACCCCCTCATGGCAATGGTATTCCCTGATGGCACTGGCCTCTTTCAAGTCTGGGGTTGTATCCAAGTCTGGGGTTTCCTCATCGTTGTCCGATTCATCTTCAGTCTGAGAGGGTAATGGCATCATTGTCCTCCAGAAAGTATTCTCTCACAACTTGTTCCCACTCAGATTTGTTAACAACGGCAGCTAAATTCTGGGCAGTGATTGAGAGCTCTAGAAACGCAATCGTCCATGTTTGAAATTCCCGGGATTGCAATGATACTGACCAAGTAGTCACGTTATAAGCTGGTGACTTGATAGACCAATCAGAATTCAGTATGTCAGCCCCTTCATTATCTCAGCCAACACAGGAAAAGTCATGTATTTTCCGCTGGTTAAACAAGGGTTTGAGTTTTACATTTTATTCGGATTTACACTTCACATACTAGTTAGTTATTTAGTCACATTCAAGTTCACAACTTCAAGATGGCATTTCTGCAATTAAGACAAAATGTCCCAGAACACGTTTTTCATCTTACAAACGACTCTCCTGAAAAGTAGTGACATGCGACTTATAAATTTTTTTTTTTTATTAAATCCACCCCTCCAGATTATAGTGGTCCAAACACCTTTCCCAGTATATTAACAGTCTCTGATTTACAAGTTATCAGCTCCTGGCTGGGGTGCCTCTAGGCATCTGTATGCGCCCGGGGGCCACAGCCAGGGCCTGACCGTGACTCAGGATCTATACTCCCCATCGCTCTAACATTATCAGTTTCAACATTTGATATGTTGTCTTTGTACTATTTTCTTTGAATATAGGGTTTAAATGATTCGCACATCACTGCATTTTGTTTTTATTTCCATTTTACACAGCAGAAACGGGGAAATGGGGTTGTAGTAAAATTCCCTGTCTTAGGTGAGTTAGGATCACCATTTTATTTTAAGAATGTGAAATGTCAGAATAATAGTAGAGAGAATGATTGACTTCAGATTTTATTTCTTTCATCACATTCCCAGTAGGTCAGACGTTTGGGTGAACTTTGGCCCATTCCTCCAGACAGAACTGGTGTAACTGAGTCAGGTTTATAGGCCTCCTCGTTCCCATACACTTTTTTCAGTTCTGCCCACAAATTCCCTGTAGGGTTGAGGTCAGGGCTTTGTGGCCACGTTCAAGTACAGACAAGGCGGCCATGTTGAAGTACAGACAAGGAGACCACGTTCGAGTACAGACAAGGAGGCCACGTTCAAGTACAAACAAGGCGGCCACGTTGAAGTACAGACAAGGAGGCCACGTTGAAGTACAGACAAGGAGGCCACGTTCAAGTACAGACAAGGCGGCCACGTTGAAGTACAGACAAGGAGACCACGTTCAAGTACAGACAAGGAGGCCACGTTCAAGTACAGACAAGGCGGCCACGTTGAAGTACAGACAAGGAGACCACGTTCAAGTACAGACAAGGAGGCCACGTTCAAGTACAGACAAGGCGGCCACGTTGAAGTACAGACAAGGAGACCACGTTGAAGTACAGACAAGGGGACCACGTTCAAGTACAGACAAGGAGGCCACGTTCAAGTACAGACAAGGCGGCCACGTTGAAGTACAGACAAGGAGACCACGTTCAAGTACAGACAAGGAGGCCATGTTCAAGTACAGACAAGGCGGCCACGCTGAAGTACAGACAAGGACACCACATTCAAGTACAGACAAGGAGGCCGCGTTCAAGTACAGACAAGGCGGCCATGTTAATGAATGGGGGGGTGGCCATGTTGAAATACAGGCAAGGCAGCCATGTTGAAATGCTGGGTTGGCATCCATATCGAAATACAGGCAAGGTGGCCATGTTAAAGAATGGTGGGGTGGGTATGTTTAAATACAGGCAAGGCGGCCATGTTGAAATGGGGTGGCAGCCACGTTGAAATACAGGCAAGGTGGCCATGTTAATGAATCGGGGGGCGGCCATGTTGAAATACAGGCAAGGCGGGCATGTTAATGAATTGGGGGTCGGCCATGTTGAAATACAGGGTGGCAGCCATGTTGAAATACAGGCAAGGTGGCCATGTTGAAATACAGGGTGGCAGCCATGTTGAAATACAGGCAAGGTGGCCATGTTAATGAATCGGGGGGCGGCCATGTTGAAATACAGGCAAGGTGGCCATGTTGAAATACAGGGTGGCAGCCATGTTGAAATACAGGCAAGGTGGCCATGTTAATGAATCGGGGGGCGGCCATGTTGAAATACAGGCAAGGCGGGCATGTTGAAATATAGGGTGGCGGCCATGTTGAAATACAGGCAAGGTGGCCATGTTGAAATACAGGCAAGGTGGCTATGTTAAAGAATTGGGGGGCAGGCAAGTTTAAATACCGGGTGGCGGCCATGTTAAGGAATGGGGGGGCAGCCATGCTGAAATACAGCCAAGGTGGCCATGTTGAAAAATAAGGTGGTGGCCATGTTGAAATACAGGGATCCCTGAAGTCATCCAATGAACAGACTCTCTAAATGCCCCTCTTTGTCATTTCAAACCTCTGTCACTAGACTCTCAAGCTGTGCTAAGCCTCTGTCAGAAGAAGAACGCTTGTGTCTATTGACCAATCGGGCCCAAAGCTCAGTAACTAGCTCAACATGTCTGTCATTACTCTCAAAAACACTTAAGCCCTGAAAACATCTCAAATCACACAGTGATGACAAATCATTTATCTCCTTAGACACCTGATTGGATGTTTTGTTTCTTTTCATGCCTTGTCCCTTTTAAATTTAATGAAATACACTGAATTAATCTGGAAATATATCTTTTAGATAATAATAACAATAATCAGGCTGTGTTTTTTTAAAATCACTTTGTGACAACTGCTGATGTGAAAAAGGGCTTTATAAAACAAATTTGATTTGATTGAATTGTTCACAATGCTTGAACAATATTCAAATTCAGTCTAAAATATGTTCTATGCCAGGTATCAGATCAAGGGATAAAGGGTAATTTTCAAGCTGGATTTATAAAAGAAATTATAAAGGAAATGGAAGCCGGCCACAAAGCCATGACTATAGAAGATACAAGAGTAATGAACAATACAAGCCAAGTCCACAAGTCTCCAATAATGATTTCTCACTGCGGGAAAAGACGAATGTTCTATCGGTCTGAAAGATGATGCCTATTTAACCCACCTTTATGTTTGAACATTGACTAAATTCTAAATTCTAAATTGACTAATTTCTAATCTGTTTTTTTTTATCTTTATGTTTTCTTATTGTATTTCTATTATTATGATGTTTTCATTTGTTTTGATGTTTTAATTTGAATATTTGTTTTTATGTTATTGTATTTTTATATATTTTATATTTTATTTTTCTTTGTAAAGCACATTGAATTGCTTCGATGTATGAATTGTGCTATATAAATAAACTTGCTTGCTTGCTAAACAACTGTTTTTCTTTAGGATTGAACTTTGACTAAAACAACTGTCTGGATTATGCTTCAACAGTAAAAGTGAGTGGAAAGTGCAGTGTAACATGCTAAAAAATAACATTTTACAGTATAAGTATATGAAGTAGGCTAAATGCAGTGTCATTTCACGCAGTAGATCATATGCTGTGTCATGTTAAGCAGTAGGCCATATGCAGTGCCATGCTAGACTGTAGATCATATGCAGTGTCATGTTATGCAGTAGGTCATATACAGCGCCATGTTATGCAGTAGGCCATATGCAGTGTCATGTAACGCAATAGGCCAATGCAGTGCCATGTTATGCAGTAGGCCATATGCTGTGCCATGTTACACAGTAGGCCACATGCAGTGCCATGTTATACAGTAGGCCATATGCAGTGTCAGGTTACGCAGTAGGCCTTATGCAGTTGCACAGTAGGTTGTTTGCGCATACCAGTTCTGAGCTATGGTTCTAATCAGTTAGAGTTGTTTTTACATTGTATCAGAATGACATTTAAATTGGTTAGTAAATGCGCACCAAGTCAGCCCACAAACTGCAGTTTGCAATGGGAGGCTGGTGAAGCTGAGTGGGCAGAATCTTGGAGAGGAGGTGGGTGTAGCCAAGTATGAATTAGTAGATCAAAGTGGGCAATACTGACTTGTTCTTGCTTGTGTCTGTTTGGAAATGCCAACTCAATAAAATGCATATGGGCAATTACTCAATCGGCCTTACATTCCTTTTAAACAGAGATTTTGGCAAAGAGTGAAGTAACAATGTGTCCGCTCATAGCGACATACTGTCCTGAGATCAGATGTCTACAGGTTTCCCGACAATATATAGTTCAGCTAATTGAGATAATTGAATTGGTTTGATGGGCATTGTTAGCCTGTTAGGATTAACATCAAGTGCAGGATGGGATGTGTCTTTGTCAGATAGCAAATCACTAAAATGTAAATGTCTCTGTCCACCCATTAAATATCCCCTCAAAACCTCTGTACAGTCCCCTAATTTCCATAACAACCTCATAACATGGTTGGTCCAATCAGTTCAAGGCGGGTTCTGCCCTCCCCATTCCTAAAGGTTCATTACAGTACTATGCATTACAGTACTGTCATGTGTTATTGCAAGCAGATCAAATCTCTGACCCAGAAAGTTGAAAGATCTTCCTTGATGACAGCTGCGCTCCCAGAGGACACACCTGTATTCACTCAGTCATTAGTTGTGTATATATTGTGTTCACCTGT
>JACXGI010021412.1:0-10211 GCA_016801175.1 Esox masquinongy | reverse complement strand
CACCCCCCCCCTCACACACACACACACACACACACTGTCCTTCACTACGACACACACACACACACTGTCCTTCACTACGACACACTCCTCACACACATGCACCGGAGGTAGCGAGAGAGTGATGGGGGAGCAGGGAAAGGAGAGGGGGAGAGAGAGTGACGGGGGAGCAGGGAAAGGAGAGGGGGAGAGAGAGTGACGGGGGAGCAGGGAAAGGAGAGGGGGAGAGAGAGTGACGGGGGGGTGGGAATGGGAGTGATGGGGAAGAGAGAGAGATGGAAAAATACAGTGGCAAATCAGAGTTGGACTGATAGAAGAGCACCAACAGATAAGTTGCACAGTTATTACCTTCTCTTATTGTCAGATGTCTTGTAGTGGCCTAACTGATGCAGTTTCCTAGAATCAATAGAGCACAGATGTGAGTTGAATTGTCACTTATTGTTGTTGGTGCAGTGTTTCTAGAATGGATTCAGACTGGCAGGAAATTGTAGTTGGAGGGGTGGGAGGGTCCCTCTCTCTCTCTCTCCCTCCAGTCATGGAGGGTTTATAACACAGTGACAGCCCCCTCACCCCAGGCTGGTCTTTAGCTCTTCAAAAAAGTGTCCATGACACTCTCTCTCTCTCCTTCCTGTCTTTCTGTCACTCCTTCCTACTCTCCCCGGGTCTCCATAATAGCCTTGGCTGAATAGGGTGGTTTCCCCCCTCCCCGTCCCAATTTCCCCTACAGGTGATACTCCATCACACAATGAAACTGCACCCTAATGGAATCCAGAGAGACTGAGAGGGAGGGAGGGAGGGATAGAGGGGGAAAGTAGCTTTAAAATGATAGAGCAGGGGACATGGTGTGGGAGAGACTGAGTGGCGTTGGATGGCTTACGTAGACATTATAGGGGGAGGAAAAGATGGGCTGGTGTAGATTGAGGGCTGTGTGGAGGGAGAGAAAAGGGGGATTTGGAGGAAGAATGTTAGACTGGGAACAAC
Organism: Esox masquinongy; assembly: GCA_016801175.1. Classification (NCBI taxonomy): domain Eukaryota; kingdom Metazoa; phylum Chordata; class Actinopteri; order Esociformes; family Esocidae; genus Esox; species Esox masquinongy. The sequence continues at coordinate 9,233 of JACXGI010021412.1, read as the reverse complement.
AGTTTTTCCTCCTTTACATGGTTCAATCTAGCCTGAAGTCGCCCGTTAACGACATGGTGAACAGACATAAACGCACGTGGCCCAGACTGACTATAAGACATAAGACTGATTACTGGCAACATCGGCACCTTGACTGACCAGATCGGAAGTCAGTAAAACCTCTTTCAGGGTCAGTTTATAATGCATTTTCATAGTTAATCAGAAGCTTATCAGTCATTTCAGAACTGCATTTGTCCTACTTTATTATTTTAGACCTTTTTAGAAACGGACACTAGATGTCTCTCTTGCTCCACGGATTAAACTGGGTGTTTGGAAAAAGAGAGTGAAGTGAAGGATAAAATGGGAGGCGCGGGGGAGGGGTTCTGGGGTAGTTGGGAATAAATATAGTATTGTGTTTTTGACTGAGGGAGCGTCGCATTGGGTCACAGTATCAGACACCTCCAAAATTGAGTGTGTCTGTGAAACCGAATACATCAGACAAGGGCTGCGGATCACTTGACACGCGCACACACACACACACACACCAGTATTTTGACAGTCCCACTCCTATGCCGGGAGATAAAGACAAAGTGCCAGTCATCTTTTCAGTTGCATACAGACACCTGCTCTCAGTGTTACAGATACACATGAATGAATGTACACACTGGCCCAGACATATTTTCCCAATCTTTCTCAATCTGTAAACCCACACTTCTCTAGCAGATTTCAGCTCAGATGCATTTGTTTCTTTGATCTCTGGTTTTAACTTTATGCCACAAGCTTTCTGTTTGCTCTGTGCTCTGAATGCACTCGAACACTACGTTAATCACCACTGTTTCCTGCCTTTAGACCTCAGTACTACAAGCTGATCGATGAGTGTATTGCTCAGATCGTGTTGCAGAGGAACGGAGCCGACCCCGACTTCAAGTGCCGTAATCTCTCTTTGGACATTGAGGGGTTAATTGGTAAGGCCCAATCAATAGAGCATGTGCACACTGAACCGTTGACGAACAAGCCCGCCATTCTATAGCTACCACCAGGGGGAACCAGAGAGGCCTTATATTTGTGCCCTGAGGAGTTGTTACTTTGATGATTGTAACAATAGTGTGGTCTTCATACTATGTACATGGAGCCGTTAAACTGGAGAATGTGATATTGGGGTCTTCTATAACTCACTTCTCAGACCGAAGAGTCTTGCCACCTCCATTCCGCCTGTCTCTCTCTGTAAGGCTCTAATTACAGTGCTTCTGTCTCCTGCAGACACTCTGGCCTCGTTAAAGACAGCCCTTATTATTGGTGGATATCAGGCCAATTCTGCCCTGCATGCATTATTTAGTGGTTTTCTTTGAACTCAGAAAAGAGTGCACAAATGCCCCCCCCCTTTCCCTGTTAGGCTTTTGTCCCATTTAGCGGTGCTCTGATGATGCAGTGGAGTAATCACAACACTCTGTCACATACCACAGAAATGGAGCCTTTGCAATTGTTTTCTATACATCATTCTCTTTTCTCCTTGCCTTTTAACCTTTCTCTCTCATTTTCTTTACCACTTTTCTATTTTTCTGTGTGTCTGTCTCGGTCTGTGTGCTGTAGCTTATAGGTGTTTCTCTTGGCCAATCACCCGCTAGCCTTCCCCTTCATGCCAAGCAGACGTATCTGCACACACTCAGTCTGCCCTCAGACCTTTCACCACCTGTAGACCCCAGTCCCATCAACAGCCTCATTCTATTGGCCGTACCTCCACCCCTCTGCTCAGCAAGCCGCTCTGATAGGTCAGTCAGAGGTTCCGTCGTCACGTAGGGCTGTTTCTCAGTTCTTTTTTGGGCTGGGTTGAAAATGGAATGGAGCAGAAAAAGGGAATGAAAGAGTGAGCGTGAGCAGAAAGTCCTTTGACAGATCTATCCCCCCAGAGCTAGGGATTGATACCTATTTTAAATAAGATTATCTTTTAAAACTGACAATCACATAAATAAAAGCTGGGAAGTTAGAGTAGCGGGATGTTATAAGCCATTGTAGAAATGGTGGACAGAAAGGTCTGACTTCCAAAATGACCATACCCCACCATAGCCCTGTTTTCATTAAGAAGCATTGTCTGTGTCTGTCTGTCTGTCTGTGTCAGTGTGTCCATGTCAGTCTCTGTCAATGTCTGCCTGCCTGCCTGCCTGCCTGCCTGCCTGCCTGTCTGCCTGCCTGTCTGCCTGCCTGTCTGTGTGCCTGCCTGCCTGCCTGCGTGCCTGTCTGTCTGCGTGCCTGTCTGTCTGTGTGCCTGTCTGTCTGTCTGTGTGCATGTGCGTGCGTGCGAACATCTAGCTACAGATAGGATCAGACTGTATAATGACATTCCTGGGCAATCACCTCACCGATCTACACTTTGATGAGTGTGATATGGAAAGGTAGACTGATGGATACGCAGACAGAGTTAAGGGCGCTCTGTGTGTGTCAGTGTGTGTGCGTGTGAGTGCGCCAGACAAGGGCACAATGCCTTCGCTCTGAGACATGATAAAGTCTGTCTGGAACACACTCTCTCCCTGTCTCATCTCACCCCTCCTCTCTCATCTTCCTGTCACCCCTCCTCCCTCTCATCCTCCATATCTCCTCTCCTCCTCTCATCCTCCTCTCCATCTCTCCGTAGATAACATGGTAGACAAGACTAAAGTGCAGACCAGTGAAGCCAAGGCCGAAGAGATGGAAAAAAAGGTAAAAATAGGCCCAGAGGATTGAGATGAGAGAATCTCTGTGCTTATCTCTCCCGTAAGGGAGTTGTGTATTGTAGGCTGATCAGTTTCATTTCGTAAATGCCAGATATCTATGGCAAGACGATTCAGTCACCCAGGTTCTGTCAGTTATGTTAGGAAATCCTACAGCCAACTCAAACAACAGTCTGTCCATTTTTAATGGCCTTGCTCCAGCTGACATTGTAGCAAATAATAAATTCAATGTTTAAGAGTGACTTCAGCCGCTTGTGCAATATGTGATGGAGAAGAACTTGTTTGCTGTGGAGAAATAAGCAGTCTGTTTGACATGGTCCAATCAGCTAGGGAATATGTCTCCCAGGGAGACTGAAGTATCCAACGTTTGTCCAGGGGGGTAACTATGTAACTATCTGTGGAGTGACAGTAGAAAAGGGCCAGTATTAGTAAATGGACAGTTGGCCCTAGTGAACATTATGAATGTTGAAGGCATCTCCCAACATCCTATGGATCTGGACAAACGATGAACACTGAGGTCTATGTGGTGTGATGTCAATGCCATGTTACAGCCAGACTGATCCATAACCCCCTCCTGATCCTCAGAGACCATGACCACAGTACAATGACACCACGCATACCTGACACACGGAGACATACACAGACGCACGGAGACATACACAGACGCACGGAGACATACACAGACGCACGGAGACATACACAGATGCACGGACAGAGACGGACGGACACGCAAGACAGAGACAGACACGGAAACACACTTATAGAGGCAAACAGAGAGACACACAAATGCGCACACACCCACGCAGAGGGACACACACACCCACGCAGAGGGACACACACACCCACGCAGAGGGACACACACACCCACACGCAGAGGGACACACACACACCCACACGCAGAGGGACACACACACACCCACACGCAGAGGGACACACACACACACACACGCAGAGGGACACACACACACACACCCAGAAGGACACACACACACGCAGAGGGACACACACAGAGGCTCTATAAGGGGGTAGATGCTGTGATGCAGGGGTTGTGTTTACGCCATTATGAGTCTGACAGGATAATTCTAACGATTGAGCTGAAACCACACAAACACACACATTCTGTCCCTTTACACACAAACCCATGTCAACGTACCCATTCCTACAAATATGGACAACCATACACACACGCGCCCACACACGTAGGTTGATAGGGTAATTGCCGGCCGTCTCTCGCTGGCAGGATTAGGGATGAGGCTGTCAGGAAGCTGTCAGGAAGAGGAGGAAATCTGCTGTCTGCAAATTAAACACCAATCCAGCTGTGCGTGCCTATGATTGTTAGTGTGTGAATGTGTCTGTGTGGCTTCTGTTATAGCAGGACACTGAGATGTGTGTGTGTTTATCTAACTCTACTTTGTGTTGTAGCTGGATGCAGAGCTGACTGCACGTCATGAGCTGCAGGTGGAGCTGAGGAAGATGGAGACAGATTATGAGCACCGGGTCCAGGAGATGGCAGCTGAGAAAGACAGTCTGGGCTCTGAGAAACTGGAGAGAGAGCGAGAGAACCAGGCACTACTAGGACAGATCAACACACTCCAACAAAGGGTACACACACGCGCACACCCAACCGGAGCTCAGTTACATAACTGGACAAAGAAGAGTTGACGAATGAAACTCTCCTTGACAAATTAGAACAGAGGAGAGATTAATGACCACTCCAAGTAGATCAGTGTTCCACTCAACTGACACAGAGAGAAACATGAGAAGATGCCGGAGAGGAGGTGGAGGATGGAGATGTAGGGAGGTGGTGTGCCTGTCATGCCCTGAGCCCGCCACTGACCTGACGCCCTGAGCCCGCCACTGACCTGACGCCCTGAGCCCGCCACTGACCTGACGCCCTGAGCCCGCCACTGACCTGACGCCCTGAGCCCGCCACTGACCTGACGCCCTGAGCCCTGTCCTTACATCAACACGCTGTATCCATCAGCCTCATATCAGCCTCATCCAGCGGACTCTGACTCCAGCCCCGTCATCTCGTACCTCCTGCTGTATGAGGCCCGGCCCTCGTGGATCTGAGGTTTATAAGACAGGCAGGCTGACAGACTGCACAGAGGAGCCATACTCTCCCCAAGTCACCAGAAAATGGACATGAACTCACACATTAGATAGTCACTTAACAAGTCAGGCAAGACTGGCTTCTCGTGGTTCAGTCGGATAGTTACCTTACAGCCTTAATCTCCGCTGTAACTAATCTTTCTCTGCTTATCCCTCCCTCCCTCTCTCTCTCCCTCTCCGCCCAAACTCTCCTTCCCCAACTCTCTCCTCTTGTGTCGGCAGATAGAGAAGCTCAATAAGGATCTGGAGGAGGCTAAAACCAAAGTGGTCACTGTCCATGTTCCAGCCCCTGCCCCCCCTATCCCAGGCCAAGCTAGTCTCCCTCCTCCTCCCCCTCCCCTCCCAGGGCAACCCAGTATGCCCATGCCCCCTCCCGCTCCCCCCTTTCCTGGTATGCCTGGTCCACCACCACCTCCCCCCTTACCAGGAATGCCTGGACCCCCTCCACCCCCTCCTCTACCAGGCATGCCTGGTCCACCACCACCTCCCCCCTTACCAGGAATGCCTGGTCCACCTCCACCACCACCTCTACCAGGTATGCCTGGTCCCCCTCCACCTCCCCCCTTAACAGGAATGCCTGGTCCCCCTCCACCCCCTCCTCTACCAGGCATGGCCTGTATGCCTCCTCCCCCTCCACCCTTTCCTGGTGGTCCTGGTATTCCGCCTCCTCCACCCGGCATGGGCATGCCCCCACCACCTCCTGGTATGGGTGGCTGGGGTGCCCCTGTGCCTCCCCCACTGCCCTTTGGCCTAGAGCCCAAGAAGGATTATAAACCTGAGGTGCAGCTGAAGAGGGCCAACTGGAGTAAGGTGAGGATGAGGAGGAGCGTGTGGATGTGTTGGATGATGACTGGAATAACGAGTGTGCGGGTGTGTTGGATGATGACTGGAAAAACGACAGTGTGGGGATGTGTTGGATGATGACTGGAATAACGACAGTGTGGGGATGTGTTGGATGATGACTGGAATAACGAGTGTGTGGGTATGTTGGATGATGACTGGAATAACGACAGTGTGTGGGTGGGTTGGATGATGACTGGAATAACAACAGTGGGGGGGGGGGGGCTGCTAAGCCTGTGACCAGGGGAGAAAATTCACTTTTTGAGCCTCCAGTTGCTGTGGATGAAAATGTTTTACCAGCCACTTGGATTTATTTATTTTTATCAGCCAAAATATGTTTTCCCCAAAAAAAATGAGGGCATGATCACAAAAAAGCCTTAGCGTGTCTAAGCACAGAAAATGGGCTTATTTTCAGGGTGTTTTTGTCATGATAAATACTACTGAAAATCTGCCAACCATCATTATACTCAGTGTCAACAGCGTTCTGTTGATTTGCTTATATCCAAAAGCCTACCTGTGATTTGACAGAAATAAAACCATAATGATCTGCAAGTCAGTGTGGCAGTAAATGGGAAAACACAAAAAAATTACTTTTAGTTTTCATGTAACTTGATACGTACTCTCCCACCTCTCACACACACATTTTCTATCATACGCACACCACACTCTCTCTCTACACGTGCACACCCATACACACACCCACAAACACAGAGCCCTGGTTGACATAAGACTGATAAGTCAGGTTAGCCTCTTAGGCATTATGCTAAATAAAACAAAAAACAATATATCTTACTCATTCACAACATCCTGCAAGATGGTTTGTCTAACTACTGATAATAAGCCGGCGTGACTTTCTATGCATGTTCTTTTCTTACACTCCTGTCAGTGAGTTTAATGCATCTGTGCGGTTAGCTTCCATGTTATGTCATCACATAGAATCTGTGTGAATCCGTGGTATTTGCTTCATGACTTGACTGCACGCACGCATGCGGGTGAAGCTGTGCTATTTTTGCCTGTCAGTTAGAAGCTGTGCAACAGCCAATCCCACACCGCCGGTCTGTTTTTGTGGTTCTATCAACGGAATGGATGTTCTCTCCTGTAGATTATTGCGCAGGCAAATTGAGTATGTTGTGGGGAGGAGATTAGGGACTGTCAGTAGGGGTGGGACGATATGAGAATTTCATGCCACGATTATTCTGGCCAAAATTATTCCCGATTTACGATTTATCCGTTAGCAGAGCCATTCCGCTTCATTGACATACACAGAGGATGTTTAGTGGCATAGTAGCCGACAAAGTGAGATGTGCGCGCCGCTTGTAAAATAAAACAAGTAGTCAGGGACACTTCGGTGACTGGCAGAGCTTTTCCGAGTCACTCATTGGAGTGTCAGGGGTGAAAGTAGATTTCATTCCTTACCGGTACTGACCTGTGGGTGCATGTGCTTGCATGTGGATTTTCTGTGCTTATTAGCTCACGACAGGCCTATTTGAGGTGTTGATTATCCGATAATAACTTTTTAATAATTCATTATAACTGCTCCCCGTTATGTTGTGTGCATCATAAAGTGTAGATCACGTGGATAGCCTTTGTTATTAAGGCCTGCGCAAATGATTTTCTATTTGTCTTCTTGTCACTTTCTATAAGAAAGTGTTAACAATTACGATATAAATAAGAAAATTGAAAGGGATATGCATAATAATTTATATCCTGTTATACAAATTTTTCTACAATTATCAGTTCAACAGGTGTTTTCTGCATGCATCTCTCGTAGCTGCACGTCTTCTAGGATGAATATCGTTGGTTTGTTTGAGCTCAACGTTGTTTCAACGGGGTATTTTCCTGGGTAATGGAATGGACAGACGGGAAGTGGCGACGTGATCAGTAGCTTTTTCAGTGGGCAGCTATGTGTAGTGGTTAGACTAGTTCTGTTGTAAAGGATTTGGAAAGCTTTAGCTTGTTCATTATATCATTCTCGCGCGCGATGAATAGCTTAAAACACTGCTGACTTTGTGTGTGACGTGCTGATAGAATATGTACAGAGGCACCGTGACCCTTGAGGGAAGTTCATTTTAATTACTAGCCTACTATCAGACACCCCACACACACCTTTGTATCCCGACATGTAATCAGGCCAGGTAATTCATGCCCAAGCCAGTGCTTGACTTGGGGGGGAACAGCGTTCTAGTACTTCTACTTTTAGACAGACAGCATTCCGGTTCCTTTTGTAGGCAAAAGAGCAAGCCTTATTGAGCAAGTCTTATTAACACATACATTTTCATAAACATTGTCTAATATGCGACTTAGCAGTTCCTGCACTTATTTTATCCCAAGTTAAGGGCTGGCCCAAGCAATATCCTATCTAACCAATAAATGAAAGCACACAAAATAGCGGGAGTGAGAGATGCATTTATAATACACAGACTCTCTTCTTGGCTCCACATTTTAAAATAGGGATGTCTTTATGAAAAGACTAAACTGTAGTTCGTAAGAAATCTTAGACTGGCCAAGCTGTAATATAAAATGCATGTGCAACATCAATGGCCACTGCCAGACAGGTTAAAACAATTTATTGTATGTTCCGCTTGTAAAATAATCCGAATCAGAAAGAGGTTTATTGCCAAGTTTCACAACAAACAAGGAATTTGTTCTGGCCTGTTGGTGCAACAATTTATACAAAAGAATTGAGGGAAATAAAAACAAATAAGAACAAATAAAAACAGAGTAAAAACTAGTAGTCAGGGACACAACCTTTTCAAGTCACTCATGTGAGGATTATTCTGATTCACCATTATCCAATTATGGAGTTTCTCCACAATCTCATTCTTGAGTATTTTCCATTGCGATTAGTACTGACGTTGTCTATCGTCCCATCCCTAATTGTCAACGTCGGAGTCCTTCATTGATTGTTGTGGTGGTTGTGTATCTTAAGATTTCACAGGATAGTTTTTTTTTTTGGCAATTAAAAAAAAAAAAACTGTCTTACCATGGTCTCATTGGCTACCTGACAAAATGGCAGGTAATATTCATCAATTTATCTGCCTCTAGCAAAATTTACCAGCATTTGGCAGTGGCAAGTGTTAATTTTATTCCCTCTCTGTGACCGTAAATGGCTGTGAGTGTGTGTGCGTGTATGTGAGGATATCAGTGTGTCTCTGTTCCATGTTCCCCTCCTCTCTCTCATCTGCGATGGTTAAAACATCAAAACGGCCCTCAGTCTCCCTTTAGCCTTAAGCTACTGTTTAATGGCTTCAGTTGAGTTCATCAGCATTTAGTCTCTCCCTCTTTCTCTCTTTCTCATTCTCTCACGCTCTCTCTCTCTTCGTCTCTCCCATCTTCCTTTGCCCTCCCCCTCTCTTCTCTCTGTTCATATTGCGGGTTTGTGGGTTGGTGAGAGCCCTTTGACGAGGATGTCACAGAAATTGCTTTTTAATAAGGCTGCTTCTTTTAACTGCGCTGGTGAAAGATAATTAAATTGCTGCTAGAAAGGACAGCATTCTTTTGTAATTTAAATTAACGTTTTTCTCCTCGGCCCTTCAGCCCCTGTATCACATTCTCTCCCTCCCCCTTTCTCACCCCTACACCCCCCCCCCCCCCCCG
>JACXGI010021411.1:0-10700 GCA_016801175.1 Esox masquinongy | reverse complement strand
GAACACTGGTCAGCTAGTAAAGCCCAGAGCCCAAACTAAACATGGAGAAGCTGCGTTTAGCACTTATGCTGTACGCAACTGGAATAAACTACCAGAAGATCTTAGACGTGCCCCAAACGTATCTATTTTTAAATCCAGGTTAAAAACACTACTCTTTTCAGGTGCCTACGACTGAGCACTTAAACTTAACCACACTGTTTAGCCTTATAGCTTCTTATGTTTTTATCCCATTTCTAATCTTTTTTTTTTAATCTTTGTTTTCTTATTGTATTTCTATTATTATGATGTTTTCATTTGTTTTGATGTTTTAATTTGAGTATTTGTTTTTATGTTATTGTATTTTTATATATTTTTTATTTTATTTTTCTTTGTAAAGCACATTGAATTGCTTCGATGTATGAATTGTGCTATATAAATAAACTTGCTTGCTTGCTTGCTTTCCAAAAAAGTTGAAAAGGAAAGTTTTGAGTGAGGAACAGAAGCGTTCAAATTGCAGTGGTCTCTTAATTTTAACCCTTTTGTTCCTCACTCAAAACCTTCCTTTTCGACTTTTTTTGGAAAGGAAAGAAAAAGGTGCAGTGGTGTAGTTGTGGCAAAAATGTTGTGACGTTTTCTGCATTTCTTACTTATAATAATTTAACAATCAACATGTGAAATTTGTGACAAAAACAGGTTTAACTTCAAGTCAACTATAAAAGCCACGTCATAATGCTACTGTTATGCTCTCTCTAGACAGGCTGGATAGTTTAATTTTCATATTGCTAAAAAAATGATCTACATAATAGTGCCAATCACAATGTGGTGTTTCTACTGTATGTAGTTAAACAAACTTCACCATCAACTCAGTAGAAAATATATAAATATTGTCTTGACAATATGGACAAATGTTCCATACCATCAAGTGGCTGATTTGGCGATCCAAACAGACAGGGTCAAGGGTTATTTTTAGTGTAATTAAATGTGAAAGTGTAATCCACAGGACAACACCACCAGTACCGCACCTACAAGTTGAATCAAGGTGAAATATTTCTATTTTGCACCAACTTAGAACTCTTAACAACTAATAATCTAACATCTAAAATGTGTTTTTGGTTATAATGTTTACTTGGGAAGGAGAGGAGGAGAGGGAGGTGAGGGGGAGAGGAGGAGAGGGAGAGAGATGGAGGAGAGGGAGGTGAGGGGGAGAGGGAGAGAGATGGAGGAGAGGGAGGTGAGGGGGAGAGGGGGAGAGGGAGAGAGTTTGAGGAGAGGGAGGTGAGGGGGAGAGGGAGAGAGACACAGAAAGAGAGAGTAAGAGAGAAAGGAGAAAGGGAGGTACAGAGGATCTTTTGACTGCTGGATAGATGGATGGATGGATGGATGGATGAATGGATGGATGATAGATGGATAGATGGATGGATGGATGGATGATAGATGGATGGATGGATGATAGATGGATAGATGGATGAATGATAGATGGATATATGGATGGATGGATGGATGATAGATGGATGGATGGATGGATGATAGATGGATAGATGGATGGATGGATGGATGATAGATGGATAAATGGATGGATGGATGATAGATGGATGGATGGATGATAGATGGATGGATGGATGGATGGATGGATGATAGATGGATAGATGAATAGATGGGCAGGACTGATGGTTGCTGATAATGGGGCACTGTATGCCTATGTAGATATTCCATTGAAAAAAATTCAGCCGTTTCCTGCCACAATAGTCATTAACAACATTAACAATGTCTACAACAATGTCTGTATAATGTATGCATGTCATTTAATAACTTCCTTGAGCTGCCTGGTATTAAAATTAAATCAAGAAATAGCACAGTTGACACATGCACTGTAATAGAGGCCAAGTACAGAACATATTGGTAGTGGATTCATCCTTAAAAACACTACAGTTCTCATTTTGTGTCGATACGTTCTCTAGGATCTTGTTTCTCATCTGCTGTGTGATCTGTATTGTTTGTGGAATTGGAGTTCAGAGTGATGCCCATGTTGACACTCTGTTGTTGTTGGAGAACCATCATCTCCAGGCAGTCTGGGGGCAGTCTGGGGATGCCCGATTGTTGTTCCCTGTGCAGTGTGCCCATGGTGACCAGAGGTTGTCATCTCTATATCTCCATCTACTTGTTTTCTGATTGAAACTTCAATAAGGCACTTGGTTTGAAAGATTGTGTTCGTCTTGAGGTGGCTTCTTTTATATGACATGTTGATATACATATCCTGTCTTGCTCCATAAACATGTCAATTGGTACCCGTTGCCATTACGGCATAGAGTTTCTAAACCTAGATCTGCAATGTCGAGATACTTACGGGAATGCTTGCGAAACAGAGTTGACAGACCAGACTAAATACTATACCCAGATTTGAGCCAGTTTCTAATCCAAAGCCCTTATTGGCCAGATAAAACCATCCCTCTGCTCCTTATTGGCCAGATAAAAACGTCCTTCTGCTCCTTATTGGCCAGATAAAAACGTCCTTCTGCTCCTTACTGGCCAGATAAAAACGTCCTTCTGCTCCTTATTGACCAGATAAAACCAGCCCTCTGCTTCTTATTGGCCAGATAAAACCAGCCCTCTGCTCCTTACTGGCAAGATAAAGCCAGCCCTCGGCTCCTTATTGGAAACCAAACTCCTGCTCATTATTGTTCAGTTAAAAACTGCCTTCTGCTTCTGCTCCCAATTGTTTCCATATTCCATACACATTACAACTTAATCCTGTATATCCACATCTGTTATTTCCTACGCCATATTCCCCATTTTATTTGCCTTACACCAGAGCTGCTCTACAGATTTCCATTCTTTCCTTCTAGTAAAGGAGGCATTCAGACCAGGGACACCGTGTGACGTGTGACATGTGATTAAGTACCCAGTAAAAGCAAAAACATACAGAAAAGGATCAGGAAAGGCAGCCCAGACCATTCCCTACACCCTATCCCCCATAGTCTATTCCTTATACCCTATTCCCAACACCATATTCCCTACACTCTATTCCCTACACCCTATTCCCTACACCCTCTCCCCCATAGTCTATTCCTTATACCCTATTCCCAACACCATATTCCCTACACTCTATTCCATACAATCTATTTCCCATACAGTCTATTCCCTACACCTTATTCCACATACAGTGTATTCCCTACAACCTATTCCCCATACAGTCTGTTCCCTACACCCTATTCCCTTCAACCAATTCCCCATACAGTCTATTCCCAATACCCTATTCCCCATACAGTCTATTCCCTACACCCTATTCCCTACAACCTATTCCCTATACAGTCTATTCCGTACACCCTATTCCCCATACAGTCTATTCCCTACACCCTATCCCTACAACCTATTCCCCATACAGTCTATTCCGTACACCCTATTTCCCATACAGTCTATTCCCAACACCCAATCCCTACAACCAATTCCCCATACAGTCTATTCCCTATACCCTATTCCCAACACTCTATTCCCTACAGTCTATTCCCTACACTTTATCCTTAACACAGAGTGCACTATAGTGCTCTGGTTAATTGCACTACATGGAGAATAGGGTGCCTTTGTAGACCCTGAGAGTGAATCCTGAGGCCTTTGTCCTGATCGTTTTAGGACAGAGGCTCAGCAGGCCAATTGCAATATGTAGCTACGAATATGTAGCTGACTCACATTTGTCAATGATTTACAGTTATATCGACAGGGAGAGTCTTTATGAAAGTTAAATTAGTTGTGGTCCATCAGGGCTTTGTAAAATAGCCCAGGCACTACAAATCACATGTTTGTCCTGACTCGCTTAACTGACATTCAGAGGAAATATAATATGCCGTCTTTGACGACAGGATATTCTGCTATTGGTTATGAAGCTTACAGCTTATTAAATGGTTATTATTATTTAAAACTGTGTCTAATGTGAGTAAATGTTGGATGTCAAGTGCATTTCGAAAGTGTTCTAGCTGTTTATTCATTTGGTTGCAGTTCTTTGAGAGTTGCCACAGTACCAACATCTACTGTACATCAGACCTAAAAGAGTTTCACCTCTTGTCGCTTCAGCCTCAAACCTTTAACTGACATCAGTGACCTATTGTGTACACTCTATAAACACAGAGAGGCCTATTTAAACAGTCCAATTCAAATGTTTCTTTCTCCCATTAATTTGTGTTTTGAACAATCACCCAATAATTGGAAAACAGATCAGAATTGGTCTTGTAAATGCAGTGTCTTGTGGCAGACTGAGACAGTGTAGCTGAGAACTGACAGTCGGAGTTCCAGGGTTGGTCACAGCAAGCGACTGCAAACTGACTAGAATTCAGAGTGCAACACTTCTGTCATCTTCTTCAACAATCCTGAGTCTGTTTTACACTTCTAATCCTAAACTACATTACATCATATTTCATCACTTGGCTACTTCCGTGATGCAATCTGATCGCAACACATACTGCCAGAGTGTGAGGAGACAGTGACCCCTACAGTTGATGTGTAAACCTACATACAGGCAGAAAAAAATGACCCCTAGAGGAAATGTGTAAAGGTACATTGAAATAGTGTCCATGGAGAAAGTGACCCCTAGAGGCAATGTGTAAAACTCTGTACAGGTAGAGTTAAGGGAGACAGTGACACCTAGTGGCAATGTATAAAACTACATACAGGCAGAGGGGATGGAGGCAGTGACACATAGAGGCCATGTTTAAAACCACATACAGGCAGAGGGAATGGTGACAGTGACGCCTAGAGGCCATGTGTAAAACAACATAGATGCACTTTAAGTACACCTCAGATACATTGCAAGACAATAGGAGTAAAGTCTTAAATAAATGAAAGCTGCTAATATATCCCTGATATCAAGTTAAGAATGGTCACTAAACATTTTTGCCATACAGATTTGGTATCTCTGTACTGTGACACATTACTCATGCTTACCACATCTTTTACAAATGGAGTGTTGGCTTATGCTGCCAGATTGCTAACAGCTGGCTGGACACAACCATAAGGGGATAATATAGGCTGCCGGTTCCAGCCATGAGGAGACAAATCACAGTGTGGAAACAAACACTTGTTTCAGGGTAGGATTGTCGCTTTGGGGAAATGTTTTGCATTTTCCCCTAAACCTTTCCCTTGGCCTCATGCTGCATTAGTTCTCCTAACCGGCGAATACATTAATTTTATTTTATGTGCACATTTTATGTGCACAATATTTAAGCCTTATGATCTTGTTGCAGAGTAGTCAGTATAGCTCATTTCAACTCTGAATTGTATGAATCCACTACCCAAGGTGAGAATATTGACCTGTGTAATGATGGGCAAGACAATCACTCTGTGAAAGTAATGGATTGTCCTAAACATACTTTCCTTACTCTGAAATGGCTCTGTTTCAGATCTGTTGCATTCTGCTTAGCACAGGTGAGTTTGAGGGAGCTGGGGCTATAGAAAGAGAGGGAGAGAGAGTAAAGGCAAAAAGAGAGGAATTTAGAGAGGGAAATTTCCAGAGAGGGAAATGAAGAGCTTTTCTATTGACGTTGTTGTTCTACAGCTGTTTAACTTGGCATTGCTATGAGTCCTCCTCGGAGAGAAGAGAGATGATAATGTGTCATGGCTGATTCAGCTATCACAGATGCAAAACTAGTCGTCATAGGGAGCCTTGACATTTGGTATAACAAAGATTTCCACTGGTGTTAATATATTACCCAAAGTATATTTAGACCTAATTATTTCAAGAGATATCACATTTTGTGTCTATGGCAGACTCACAATGATTCCCAAAATTAATTAAAATAAAATGCTGACATCTAAAATACAATTTCCTCTTCCAGAAATGATTGCAATGGTACATTAATCCTCAGCAGAAGCAGATACGCTCTTTACCAGTCATTAGGACCCTAAACTTTTGAAATGCTGCCTGACAACTATCTATAACAGATTTCCTCCTCTAGAAATGAGCCCAGTCAGATATTGGTTTACATTATCTGACTGCTGTGCCATTTAGTAAAATTCTTTATTACTTGAAGCCTAAGTCATTCTTCATATTAGCTAATCATTAATCCCCAGTGTCAAGTGGACAGTAGGGTTGAACTGCATTTCAACCTGCGCTAATCATTAGCTACATTCCAAAATATTAACTACAAACATTATCATATGTTACAAGTTAGCAAAATATAGACAACATGGACATACTGTGACTATAGACCTTCACCTGATATGAGATACAGTTGTCCAGGTCAATGTCGCCCTTATATTCATTGAAGAGCACAAATGCTAATAACTATTCTGCTGCTAAAAATGTTGCGACCCCAGACTCTCATGTCCATTGAATGTAGCGCACACAGTGATATACACACATTCCATATACAGCAGGCACAGAAAGCATCAGTGACCTTTTCTTTTGTCCATATGCAGCTGAGCTAATGATTTAGCAGAGTAATGCTGCGCTTCCTTCTATCAATTTCCTGATTTCATTAAATATTGTGGTAATTTATCAAACAGGCCCAACGTGCTGCCTGAGTCGTGTGGTTGTACTGACACACATACATGACCCGTGGTGACCAATCATGACACACATACATGACCCATGGTGACCAATCATGAAACACATACATGACCCATGGTGACCAATCATGACACACATACATGACCCATGGTGACCAATCATGACACACATACATGACCTATGGTGACCAATCATGAAACACATGCATGACCCATGGTGACCAATCATGACACACATACATGACTTATGGTGACTAATCATGACACACATACATGACCCATGGTGACCAATCATGACACACATACATGACCCATGGTGACCAATCATGACACACATACATGACTTACGGTGACCAATCATGAAACACATACATGACCCATGGTGACCAATCATGACACACATATATGACCCACGGTGACCAATCATGACACACATACATGACCCACGGTGACCAATCATGACACACATACATGACCCACAGTGACCAATCATGACACAGATCCATGACCCACGGTGACCAATCATGACACACATACATGACCCACGGTGATCAATCATGACACACATACATGACCCACAGTGACCAATCATGACACAGATACATGACCCTCGGTGACAATCACAAAGTGCTTATACCGATACCCAGCCTAAAACCCACAGAGCAAGTAATAATATGTTTACGCACAATGGCTAGGAAAACCTTCCCAGAATGATCTGGAGGTTATAAAATACCTGGCCAAATTTCTTAGAGAACACTGTCTGGCAAGCATATTACTCATGTCAGAATGCTCCCCATGTTACATGCATGTGAAATTACTCTGCTACAAGATCAAGTGGTGCACCAGGTTTCATGTGTGTGTGTGTGTGTGTGTGTGTGTTTGTGTGTCTGTCATGATTGTTAGTGAAGCACCGGTTCAATCAGGATGGATCACATAACCATCACAAAGCCTATGACCATGTGACCTCCCCAGTCCGACTACCCATGCTGCACTGCTTGCTTTGCCGGAGTTCTAAATGGCGCCAGTGTTTCTTGCATTCAGTGCACACGTTTTGATTATGCCCCTCAGGGCTCTGGTGAAATGTAGTGAACTATATAGGAAACAGGGTGCCATTGAATAGTAGTGCCATTAAATGTAGTGAACTATATAGGAAACAGGGTGCCATTGAAACCTAGCGCAAAGGTACGCTTAAAATGTTTACAAAAAGTACTTAATCAGAAGAGCAATAGTCAGTCACACATTGAGTCAATGAACCAAACAGACAGGGGTCTGAAAAAACGCTTTCCGGCAATTCTGCACAATTTCACCTATTTTGCTCATTTGACAGTCAGATAAAAATGGTGGACATTCTATACCAATAGCAGTACATGCATTCATGCCAGGGTGGTTACATGTAGAACCACACATTCAAGTTCTGTATTTTGGAATGTGATACAGAGAATGGACTGAATCAAAATGGTAGGCCAGTAGTTTAGAATATAGACAAGCTGTATCAAAGAACACCAAAACACATTTTACACTAAATGGGTTTAGAGGGTTATTCTACAGTATACCTTTTGTAACTCACCTCAGCATCCACCCTGTTTTCCCTCATATTTCTCTAACAGTCCCCTGCCTCTGGCTTACACTCACTCTGCTGAATTAGTCAAATAACACAGTCAGATGAATACAGTGGACATTTCCTCAGCAGTTCAGCTCCAGCTCGTCAGTATCTATTGATGTTGTTGAAGTACAGAACATGCACCAATGTGACCTAATAGCTTATGACTTTGATAATGATGCCTAGTGTCTCCAGCAGCTTGCTTTGTTTTTTTGCAAAGACGTGCTGCAAAATACACATTGCAGGTGGATAAATATAATAGATGATAGAACCAATGGCACAGTTATCGGAGATAATCTAATACTCCAGTACTAAGGAGTTACAGGGGCTGGCTTGCTAACAATAGCCAGCTAGAAACATAAAATGTTAGTTGCTGTACTGTGAGTAACTTAAGGCTGACTAGATTGAGAGAAAAAAAAATAACAGCCTTAGTATTCTAATCAAAACAGCCAATACTGCAAGTCAATATGCAATAGCTAATTACTTAGGCATTATCACATTGCTAAAGTGAAATAGCTAGCTAGCAAGCCAGCTGATATTCATTCTCCATATTTCATAACTCAAGGTCTGGTGTGCAAAATCTAATTCACTTTCCTGTGAAATGACTAGGGTTACTACTGGGAAAAGGACAAAACATGAAATAGATCTCTGGAGAGATGGTCTTTTTAGAATGCAAGTGGAATGAAGCTCGACATCACTGAGGTGTTATATCTACAGCTAGCTCCAAATCACTGAGGTGTTATATCTACAGCTAGCTCCACATCGCTGAGGTGTTAGATCTACAGCTAGCTCCACATCACTGAGGTGTTATATCTACAGCTAGCTCCACATCACTGAGGTGTTAGATCTACAGCTAGCTCCACATCACTAAGGTGTTATATCTACAGCTAGCTCCACATCACTTAGGTGTTATATCTACAGCTAGCTCCAAATCACTGAGGTGTTATATCTACAGCTAGCTCCACATCACTGAGGTGTTATATCTACAGCTAGCTCCACATCACTGAGGTGTTTTATCGACAGCTAGCTCCACATCACTGAGCTGTGATATCTACAGCTAGCTCCACATCCCTGAGGTGATATCTACAGCCAGCTCCACATCACTGAGGTGTTTTATCTACAGCTAGCTCCACATCCCTGAGGTGATATCTACAGCCAGCTCCACATCACTGAGGTGATATCTACAGCTAGCTCACATCCCTGAAGTGATATCTACAGCCAGCTCCACATCACTGAGGTGTTATATCTACCGCTAGCTCACATCCCTGAGGTGATATCTACAGCCAGCTCCACAAAACTGAGGTGTGATATCTTCAGGTAGTTCCACGTCACTGAGGTATGGGCAAAGAGAGAGACAGAAGACAGAAAGAAAAGGAAGAAGTAAGGGGAGAGGGAAAGACGGGGAGGGACCGGATGAGAGAAAGAGAGGGAGAGAGATGGAAGCGGATAAACATTCAACCCTGGTAACCACTGTGGGACGTTTCCACCTCAGGATAATCCTCTGCAGTATCATGAACAGCAGACTACTGCTTTTCCCCGGTGAAAACGATGTCCTGAGAAAATGTTAAATTGGCTTTTATCAAATAACAGATTACATATTCACGCTGCACATACTAATTGACAAAGAAAAGGAGCAAAACACAAACAGTCTTATTATGTTTAGTTGATAAAAAAGGTTGAGTCAACCTGGCATTAGAGTTTGCTATGTTCTTTAATGAAAAATGGAATTGGGGTTAACTTTCACAACAATATAAAGCCAATCAATCAAATATTTCATAAGGCCCTTAGGTGGAGATTATAAGAGTAGAAGACCTTTCAGGGACATTGCTCATCAAGACATTCAAATTCACACAACAAGCAAACTGAGGGACAGTGCTTTCTACACAAGAAACATACTGTACATATTGACATCCCTCTTAAGATCTGGCAGACAATTTCCTTTCGTTGTAGATCCCATAGTCCTCTGTGGGTGTACTGTCTTGGGTCCACTTACCAAACATATATTAAAATATGTGATAATCACAAAATTGAGGCCCAAAATTAGACATTGTGTCCTACATATAATGCTCAAAAAATGTCAAACACTGAAAATACCTGGCCTCTGTGACCCAACATTAAATCAAGCACTGGGAATACCTGACCTCTGAAACCCAACATTAAATCAAACACTGGGAAAACCTGGCCTCTGTGACCCAACATTAAATCAAGCACTGGGAATACCTGACCTCTGAACCCAACATTAAATCAAACACTGGGAAAACCTGACCTCTGTGACCAAAGTAAGTATTGCCTTTGTTCCGAAATCAGTAACCATGACGTTGCTATGGGCAAATTGCTTTTCAGAATGAGGTGGAAACCAAGCTGCACTTCCTAAACTCCTGCCAAATGTATGACCACATTAGAGACACATATTTCATCATGTTGCACAGACCTGCAAAGAATTTTACACCAAATCCAAACTCTCTGAATTCCCATATGTATTAACTGAACCACCACAGTGTGACATCATAGCAGCAATGACCAGTTGCCACCAGGAAAGCGTAGCCAGTGACGCATAAACACCAGTGTAAATATAACATATATTCATCTGTATGTGTATGACACCAGTGTAAATACAACATATATT
>JACXGI010021410.1:0-10211 GCA_016801175.1 Esox masquinongy | reverse complement strand
GTTCTATTGCTTCTTTAATCAGCACAAGAGTTTTCAGCTGTGCTACAGTAACATAATTGCAATAGAGTTTTCTAATGATCTGTTTGCCTTTTAAAATGATAAACTTGGATTAGCAAACACAACGTGCCACTGAAACACAGGACTGATGGTTGCTGATAATGGGCCTCTGTACACATATGTAGATATTCCCTTAAAAATCAGCCGTTTCCAGCTACAATAGTCATTTACAACATAAACAATGACTGCACTGTATTTCTGATCAATTTGATGTTATTTTAATGAAAACGTTTTTGCTTTTCTTTCATAGACAAGACATTTCTAAGTGACGCCAAACTTTGAATAGTAGTGCACATATGAAAGCACGGAACATCATTAAATACTACAGCCACCCAGGCTATGATCTGTTCACACTGCTGTCGTCTGTTATCGGAGCATCGGGGCGCACACTTCCAGACTCACAAACGTATTTTTCCTCCAGGCCATAAGGCTCCTCAACCAGCAACACTGATCTATGATCATATTGATCACACATGAACATTTCAAATGCTCTGATGTCTTTCTATGTACATTCAATGTACATTAGAATATCTTAATGTACCATTCATAGGCGTATTACACTTATATTAAATTTATAATATTCAGAATTTCTACTCATATTGTTCATATTCCACATTGTACACTTTAAAATTGCTGCTAGTTTACATTGTTATGTATATTTCTGCTTTATATATTTCTTTCTTGTTACTGCGTAGATGCTGTGTGCCATATCACAGGAATTTAATTGTTCAGAATGACTTTGTGTTACTCTGTGAATTTGATAAATAAACGACAAGGCTTTGACTTTGAAGAGGAAATGGGATAGTCTTTCAAAACATAACATAATTCATATTTCCCCTCTCAGCTCCTCCCACTCCACTTGACATCACCAGTCTCCACCCTTTTCTTACAGTCAGCAGGACAACAGTAGCCCTAACAACAGGTAACATCGGGTCATTTGGTTGTGTATCTGGTATTTGTCATTCTAGATACTCCAGTGGTGATCGTTGTGTGAGTCTGGTATTTGTAATTCTAGGCACTCCAGTGGTCATGGTTTGTGTGAGTCTGGTATTTGTAGTTCTAGACAGTGTTGTAGTCAAGACCACCTAAACCAAGACCATGTCATGACCAAGACCATAATGTATGGAGATCGAGACAAGACCAAGACTTTGAAGGGTCGAGACCTTAGATTAGAACGGTTCCACCTATCCTATTTTCTGCGGTTGTTTCTGAAAGTTGCAGATCTCCCCTTTCCAGCAGAGTGAAACATTTCTGGTCTAAGTCTTACTACCTTTTATGGGCATACAGAGTTTTATGACTCCCCCCTCCCCAGCGGGTGTTCACAGCTTGCCCCGGAACAGCTGCCACTAGTAAACAAAAGAGCTGTCCGACGAACAGAGTCGAAAGTTTAATTCACAATGAAGACGGACACTCCGTCGATCATAAGGACATATATTTTGGATGCCTGGGACTTACTTTTATCGATCCAGACATCCGAGAGGCGACATCTTTATTGGAAATTTTATTGGTTTTCGTGGAACACTTTTCTCTTACAAGGTTTTGTCTGTGCTTGAGATAAAGCTTCCAGTTCGGTACCAAATGAATTATTAGGTTCTTAGAACCTTAACCAGCCTATTGGCAGTGTTATCCGATCATGTATGACTGATAAGACATATCGATTGTCCGGCTAGTTACATGCGTATTTGCGCACCTGGATATAGTATATTGGTGAAGCGTTCCGTTAGCCTTGATGGTAATGCTCAGTTAGCCTAGCATTGTTTTGGATTGACAAGTCTAGTTGCCAATTAGATTGTCCCTTCAGTGGTAGGCAGATTTCCCAGGCGGGGGAGAGCCTCTATATCGATCCTCATTGCGCAATAGGTCGAAGGTCCCATGGAAAGTCAATGGGATGAGAATGTTTGTGTTTTTATTGTAGAAAATGGTTTTCTATACTAAACAAATTGCATTAAAAACATTACAGATGTACATCAAACAGTGGTATGATGTAATATACAGATTTGAGGTTAGAGGACACTTGGAAATGGCTCTTGACACCACGTACCAAAATAGCTGCCCAGATCTAGGACTTATGTCTATCAATCCCCAATTGTTTTCTGATAATGTTGACATGTTTGGGAAACCATAGGATGTGTGTATAGCACAGAATATCAATATTTGAGTTTTAGCCTGTCCATGAAAGAATAGAAAAAGTAAAGAGTTGTTTTTTTGGTATGTGTTTTAGCTTGTGCATGAAAACCTTTTTTTTCCAATCTATATTCTGATTAATTTCTCATAATCTCTGAGGTGTTTTTTTTATACAGAACACCTTCACTGTGCATGTCCTGACAACATATGTGCACCAAAATTGCAGTTATAATGGACAATGATAGGCGGAAATCTCAATTTCTTCATTTACCCTCAAGAGGTTTTAAACAATGTATTCATTTTTTTGCTTTAATTTGAACCAACAACAAGTGTGTGCAAACTGCTAACCACATAGCTATATCTAGAAAATAGAACAAAGAATGCCAAACATCCAACATTTGAAATTCAGAAAAACTGTAAATACTGTAAATTCATAAGATATATTGAGGCTTGTGGACTCTTTCAACAGGGACAAAATATTAATAGAAGTTACACAGTAATGATATGTGAAATATTGATGCTCAGGAACAATCATCAGGAGTTGTCTGTTTTAGAGGCGCATTAGTCAGTCTCCACTCTCTGTCTCTGCTTTCACATCTCTAGTTTTCTCACCCAAGTGAATGATTACCGCTGCATTTAACTGTATTAAGTCAGGAGAGGTATGCAGCTGACATTAGTTAATGTTGATGTGACGTAACTTTAAATTCATAATTCGTTATTTAGCTTTATGTGGCCTGGCTTGTCATTGTTTATCACAAACAAATCCTGGAAAGAAACTGAAACTAGTGCCCTGAAACATACAGTATATAACTTTACATAGGTAGCTAATACTTGCTAAATCTCTTAAAATAAATGGAGAAGAGATTTCTGAAGAGTTTTGGTACAGAGGCAGATTGCAAACGTTAGGTAGCTAGCTTTGGTAGCATCACTTACACTTAGCTTACATTTTTTATGTTTTCTTTCTAAATGCCGGTACAAATTTGATGTAGTCCCAGCCGTCTCAGTGAGTATCTCTTTGCAGAATTTACACACTGGGGTTGTAAACTCTTTGTGGTTCAGGTAACCAAATCTAATTACAGCTGATTTGGCCGACATCCTCCAGACCGCCACTGCTTCACCTATCTCCCTCATTCACTTTTGGGGTGCGGGGAGAGGTGATGGGTAATTTCAAATTAGGAATGAGTAAAGTTATTGGTTGCATTTGAAGTGTGACCGTTTACATCCAATCACAGTAATGATATTAACAAATAAATTAAAGAATGCACAGGCAATTTAGTGATATTCCTGCGGTTGTGGTCTTGACTGGTCTTGAAAATCCAGAGTCCTCTTTGTCCGAGACCGAAACAAGAGTAAAAATGTGGTCGATTTCGAGACGAGAACGAGACCTTCACAAAGTGGTCTTGAGTCCTACAACACTGGTTTTAGGTACTCCAGTGGTCATCATGGTCTGTGTGAGTCTGGTATGTGTATTTCTAGGTACTCCAGTGGTCATCATGGTGTGTGTGGGTCTGGTATTTGAATTTCTAGGTACACTTGTGTTCATGATGGTGTGTGTGAGTCTGGTATATGTAGTTCTAGGTACTCCAGTGAACATCATGGTCTGTGTGAGTCTGGTATTTGTAGTTCTAAGTACTCCATTGGTCATCATGGTCTGTGTGAGTCTGGTATTTGTATTTCTAGGTACTCCAGTGGTCATCATGGTATGGTGTGTGTGAGTCTGGTATTTGTATTTCTAGGTACTCCAGTGGTCATCATGGTTTGTGTGAGTCTGGTTTTTGTAGTTCTAGGTACTCCAGTGGTCATCATGGTTTGTGTGAGTCTGGTTTTTGTAGTTCTAGGTACTCCAGTGGTCATCAGTGTCTGTGTGGGTCTGACTGTGTTGGTGTTGGGACTCATCCTGTTACTGATCTATAAATGGAGGGGAGACGGGAATGTTTTAAGTAAGTATTCTTCACATCTACGATAGATATACGATACGATAGACAGTTAGATGATAGATGGATAGATAGATAGATAGATAGATTTAAGCAGACACAGTCAGAAATACATACACACTTGCTAATTCTTCTATCTTTGTGAGGATCAAAGGGTAAGTAGTATTAAAACATGGTTTTCACAAAACCACTATCCATAAAACTTACCCTAACCCCAATGCTAAAGTGTTTTTTTCACCCCAATTTTGAACAATCAAAATTTAGTCATAGACACACAAACTGTAAAAAAAAGATATTCTGTACACAGGACCAATCATCAATCCAGAAACAGCAATCCCAGAGTCCACCAAACAAACCCTCAACACAACACCTCAAGACTCCATCTACCAAACCATGAACTCAACACCTCAAGTCTCCATCTGCCAAACCCTCAACACAACACCTCAAGCCTCCATCTACCAAACCCTGAACTCAGCACCTCAAGACTCCATCTACCAAACCCTCAACACAACACCTCAAGACTCCATCTACCAAACCCTGAACTCAACACCTCAAGACTCCACCTACCAAACCCTCACCGTAGCAAACCAAGATTCCCAAAACAAAAACAAAATACCAAACAGACCTGTTAAAGGGTCTGTAAATATTTATTTATAATTTCAAAGCCACACGTCTTTGAAGTAAAACTCATGAACCGAGACAGGTCTTCATGTTTTTAGTTGCTGCCTGATGATTCCCGCACCCAACCTGATTGTCCCGGTCTGTCTGGTAATGCTGCAGTCTTGGATTCTGTTTAAGGACTCTGGTCACAGCCCACATGCATCTACTGAACTGCCGGGTCAATAAGATTGACTAGGTCCAAAAGGTCATTAACTCTTAATAATCGTCACCCGGCTCAGCCAGAAGAGGACCGGACACCCATCAGAGTCTGGTTCCTCTCTAGGACTTTTCCTATCTTTGGACCTTGCTAGGGAGTTTTTCCTGGTCACTGTGTGTTAACGCTTGTCACTTACTCTTTGGGTTTTCAGCCTGGGTATCTGAAAAAAAAAGGGCTTTATGAAAGAAAACATTTGATTGATTCTTCAAACAGAATTTGTTAGATCCTGAGAAATAACACTCACTGTCTAAGCACATTCTTACGTTTTTATAATGTGGGCATGCAATTTTTTTGTCATTTCTGTTTAACGTTTGCCTCATGAAAGAATGCTAGCATTTGCCCTCTCCTACCACTAGCCTATTAGCCATTTCCCTAGACATAATATCTGATTATTGTGGCACTTTTGTGGCTAAAGATAACCTTTTGAATTTTCAAAATGTTGATTGACGTTGTGTTTCTTCAAAATGAAAACTCAAGAAACATTGTGTGTGTAGCATCCACCTCTTTGAAGACTATGGGCGCTATGAGCCAATGGGTTGTGTTGAAGTACCGACCTAAAGTACTTCCCCGGGTTGGTTAATGAGAAGAGATTAAGAGGAGACAAAATCGCAGTGCCGGCAATTCTCTTTATTCGCCCATACAGATATATCTGGAGACAGTGTGGCACTCAGTCCAACAGAGTCTGACACAATCACAGCACACACAGTTCTTATAGCCTAAGCCCCCTACCCTAGATTTTCCCATTTTTCTGCTTTTCTGGGTAAAGGACCGGTTCATACCATATATAGGTAAGATATACGTTGTTTAACACATCTCTCATGGCAGCTGCCGTCTTCGGGTTTCCCTGTTGTTATTCCAACCAATCGACTTCTAGCTCTAGCGTCTTCTCCCTTATTTGGCAATCTGCCCATTTACTACAGAATACCAAGCGGTCTGTTCTTGCCCCCAGCTATTCTAGTGAGATTAGCATCCTGTTACCCCCTACTCTAATGCAGGTACAATGTTTCTTAGTTCTACTTAGCCTCTAGCATAATTGTATGTTATCTTAATGCTATTGCCCCACAGTTGACATGAAAGATATTTTTCCCAAACAGCATCGGCACCTCCAGGTCAAACAAGACATCTATGTAGAACAAAGTTAGACTTAATTACCCGAACATGAGTGCAGTATTTCTCTACTGTAGGATATTTAAAACATGGCCTTTACAGCGTCACGGTGGGGTTGATTTGAATGTACTTACACACATGGTGTCTTAACATTGTTGTGATCCTGTTGACTGAGTTTTAGTAGGATCCAGATATCTATGTATATATATATATATTCATAGGTGTTTACATGTTAGACCCCATTCACATGAACATACAGTTAGGTCCAGAAATAATTGGACACAAGCTTTATTTTGGCTGTTTACCAAAATATATTCAAGTTACAGTTAAATAATGAATATGGGCTTAAGGTGCAGTCTCTCAGCTTTAATTACGGGGTTTCTTTATCAAGGGACCAAAAGTAATTGGACAATTGACTCAAAAGCTGTTTCATGGAAATGTGTGGTCTATTCCCTCATTATTTCTTCAACAAAGCAGGTAAAAGGTCTGGAGTTGATTTCATGTGTGGCATTCGCATTTGGAAGCCGTTGCTGTGAAAGGCCTGGCAAAGCATCACAAAGGAGGAAACCCAGCGTGTGTTGATGCTCATGCGTTCCAGACTGTCACAACTCCCTCTCCTGCGGCTCCCCCTGCTGGTGCGCCTGGGCTCCGGCGGTTGGAGTCACCGGCTTTGAAGATTTACCTACTACACTGTTTAACAAAGTGTTCCTAGATCCTTTTCCATTCTCAGCTTCACAGTAATATTCTCCACTGTCCTCAGATCTGATGTTAGTGATGCTGTAACTCCTGATGTATTTGGGGAGGTTACAGTCTTCTTGTACCAGGTGAATTTGTCCTCACTGCTGCAGGCCAGAGTCACTGAACTGCCATCCATTATTTCACCAGAGGGACTGACATTGAAATTTTCTTTGGTCCAACTGTTTGGTCCAAATTTATTACGCTATTACACTTCTTCATGTAAATATTACACAAAGTGCACCAATGTAATTCATGGTGTAAAGTTCTTCATTTTAATTCATAGACCACTTGAAAACACCTTCTGACAGACAATAAACAATCCACCATTTAAATCAGCATTCCTATAAATATAAACTGTTTACTTCGGGACAAGGTGCTGATTGCTCTTGCGTCTGAGTGTGTAAATTAAGCCGGAAAAAGTCTGAGTTTTTGTGTTTTCTTTTCAGGCTGTGAGGCAACAATAGGCGAACCTAATTGCATATTGCATAAAAAGAAATGAAAAAAGATTGGCTTGAACAGTGTTTATCAAACTAGGGCAAGAGTTCAAAACATTATTTTTTTTTTTACAAATATTAGCTAATTCAAAACAATAGTATTTTTTTTTTTGATTATGTTACAGTATGTGACAATTGAAATAGACAAAAGTGAATACCTTACTTCACAAAAATATTTTGGTAGCAACAAATGTTTTGGTAGCATTTTTCCCAGGGGGCAATGCTTTCAGAGTGATGAGGGCTGAGGCACATGTAAACCTGGAAGTCTCTCAGAGGCAGACAGGAAGTGACCTAACACTTGTTTTTTGGTGAGCTGTTGCTTTCATCATGTCTGTTTTACTGTTGGTACTCTGATTACTATGTCATTGTCTGTTTCCTAATCTGACATTTGCTTTTAGTCTGTTTGCAGATATATGTTGTACTGATAGCGTTGGAGACTTTCTGTATGATAGAGTCTGGAGAGGAAAGATGGTGGGCCAAGAGAAGGAGTGGAGGAGGGTAAAATAAAAGTGAAACATAACACCCTAATGAGCTTCGAGACTCATAGCTGACAGACATTTCCTGCAGGTACACACCAATCAGATGGCAGTGAGGGAAAGGTTTTGGACATGAAGTGAGGCGGGAATGTGAGTGTGGGGTCATAGTTCAAACCCGTCTATTACCACTTTATTTGTATGTGTTTTTGTTAATCTTTGTATACCTAAACGTCTTTGTATTTGTATATGCATCCATGGTTAGACAGGGCTCAACTGTGAAAGATTTCTGTATGAATAAAGATAAAAATGAACGCACAAACACTGCCCCTAATGGAGTGTGAGTTCCAAAAAAACCTGCATGTGTTACGCAATGTTTGTATTATGTAAGTCATGTAGCCAGACTTTAATATAGCAGCTCACTCACGAACACTGAAGTTGTGTGACGTTTTTGAGACTTTTATTCAAGCATCTCATCTTATCTTCCTCATCTTCCATAGTCATAAAATATGCAATGCTTTATTATTTTGTGGGGTATTACGTTCACAGTGAATCCAATGGGTTAAATTCTGTTATAAAGCACCAGTCAGTAATGCAAAAGCTTAAGTTGAGAAGAGGAAGGAAGGTGCGAGGAAGAGTGTGAGAGGAGGACAGATGGGGAAATAGCAAGAGGCAGAGGAAGAGAGAATGGGGAGAGATAGAAAGAGTGACAGGGGAGAAAGAAACAGGAAGTTGCCAACAAAAAACAGTTGCCTACAAAAAAGAAAAAGAGAAAAGACTTTAAAATCAACTGGTTTGAGGAATAAACAGAGACAGAAGCAGAACAGACAGAAAGAGAGGGAGACTTAGTGTAATAGTTAATAGTAAAATGGACAGGGTGTGAGAGTTGGGTTTAAGACCAATATGGATCATTTCTTCATCACTATGGTTACCATTCTGCTGGGTGAGTTCAACATGTCTGTATAACAGCACATGAATATGATGTTTTGGGGGACATGTTGATGTTTTAATATGAACTGGACTCTTTCTCATGTTTTCATGTGACAGCTCTGTGTCCTGCTGGGTCAGAGGTTCTGACAGTGACTGGAGTTGTAGGAGGACGGGTGGACATCAAATGTTCCTTCAGTTCATTTGAGACCAACATCAAGTATTTCTGCAAGGGCTCCTGCAGAACTGAATCAGATGTTATCATTAAGACAAGTGTCGGCAACGACTATATTGAAAAAGGAAGATACAGTCTGAAGGACTTTAGAAATGGATACTTCACTGTGACCATCAAGGACCTGAAGAAGTCAGACTCTGGGACATACTGGTGTGGAGTGGAGAGATCTATAAAGGACACATACCAACAGGTGTATCTCAGCGTTGACGATGGTATGTGTTTATGTTGTTGTTTTAACAGAGAATAAAACATTCACAAATTGGATTTTACAAATAACGGTTAGCATGTAGCTTACAGAAGTGATTTCAGACATTTCATTTTTGGCTATCCAGTATTATTCTTATCTTCAGTAATCCAATTATTATAGTAATACTATACTGATTTAACCTACTTTTTAATACTAAAAATACTAAAAAGTAACCTAACTTTTTCATCAAGTGAAAAGACGAGAGAATCGTGGAATCTAACAGAAATAATTAATAAATGTTGTTGCTCTCAATAAATTTGCAATTAGGTCTTCCACATGAGAGGCACTGTCTTTAACCACTACGCGATGGCATTACACGCTTCAGCAGTCGCTAGACTCCATTGAGGATTGTGTAAATCGGACTAAAGTTTCTTATTAAGTTTACCTTGTACAGATCCTTGCAACATGGGGCCGTGCATTATCATGCTGCAACATGAGGTGATGGTCGTGGATGAATGGCACAACAATGGGGCTCAGGATCTCTTCATGGTACCTCTGTGCATTCAAAATGCCATCAATAAAATGCACCTGTAAATGTTGTCCATAACACACGCCTTCCCAAAAAACTGATTGTTTCAGCAGCTGTCCGGGTGGCTGGTCTCAGACGATCTTGGAGGTGAAGATGCTGGATGTGGAGGTCCTGGGCTGGTGTGGTTACACGTGGTCTGCGGTTATGAGGCCGGTTGGATGTACTGCCAAATTCTCTGAAACGCCTTTGGAGACGGCTTATGGTAGAGAAATGAACATTCAATTCACGGGCAACAGCTCCGGTGGACATTCCTGCAGTCAGCATGCCAATTGCATGCTCCCTCAAAACTTGCGACATCTGTGGCATTGTGCTGTGTGATGGAACTGCACATTTTCGAGTGGCCTTTTATTGTGGCCAGCCTAAGGCACACCTGTGCAATACTCATGCTGTCTGATCAGCATCTTGATGTGCCACACCTGTGAGGTGGATGGATTATCTCGGCAAAGGAGAAGTGCTCACTAACACAGAT
>JACXGI010021409.1:0-10214 GCA_016801175.1 Esox masquinongy | reverse complement strand
AGATCTCATGGACCAGGGAGACAGGGAGGAGATCTCATAGACCAGGGGAGGATAGAGACTGGGAGATCTCATGGACCAGGGGAGGATAGAGACAGGGAGGAGATCTCATGGACCAGGGGAGGATAGAGACAGGGAAGAGATCTCATGGACCAGGGAGACAGGGAGGAGATCTCATGGACCAGGGGAGGATAGAGACAGGGAAGAGATCTCATGGACCAGGGGAGGATTGGGAAATCTGTCGCTGTCAATCATGCATACACATTCTCTCTCATACACACATTCACACATTCTCTCTCATACACACATTCACACATTCTCTCTCATACACACATTCACACATTCTCTCTCATACACACATTCACACATTCTCTCTCATACACACATTCACACATTCTCTCTCAGACACACATTCACACATTCTATTTCTCACACATTTTCCCGATCTATTTGTCTCACACAGACATACAAACATCTCTCTCTGTCTCTCTCTCTCTCTCTCTCACACACACATACACTCTTTCTCTGTCAAAAACACATTTTCTCTATCTCTCTGTCTCACACACACACTTATTCTCTCACACACATTCTCTTTCTCCCTATCTCTCTCTATGTATATCTCGGTCACACACACATTGTATTTTAAATACTTTTAAATATGATTCAAACATTGTAATGTTTTTAATTGTTCATTTGTATTCATCGATAAAAATGACCTCTGTCATGGAGCAGTAGCTAATTTGACTCATTTCCTTTTCTTATTCAGGCCTTCAGTTCAATGGTACAGTGAGTGTATGTACATCCTGCCTGTGTATTAGGTTCCTGAATATCTATAGCCATTGGTGGTTTAAAGGATTTGGGGGCCCTAAGCACAGAGTGGTTGAGGCCTCAACATCATCTATTTTTTACCTTTTGTTCTTATCAAAGCCGTACTGGCAACATTTTGACTATACCTTCTTTCTTTATTGTTAAATGGAACTGCCACTTCCAAAGACACTTGCTGCCCCTTTCAGTACAGAAAATCAAATAGTTTAAAAATAATTATCTGAGGGGTACATACTGCCTTATAAACTACGACTACAGTGAAGTACACAGCACTTAGTCACTTTATTCAAATGTACAGTTTCTTAATCATGATCAATCAAGTCAATCAATTAATCAAATTTATTTATAAAGACCTTTTTACATCAGCAGTAAAAAGTGCTTTTACAAAACACCCGGCCTTAAACCCCAAGGAACAAACAACAGTAGTGTTGAATTTCAATGGCTAGGAAAAACTCCCTAAGAAGGCCAAAATTTAGGAAGAAACCTAGAGAGGAACCAGGCTCAGAGGGGTGACCAGTCCTCTTCTGGCTGTGCCGGGTGAACATATTAAGAGTACAAGTTGTAATAATTAATAAATGCATGTGGGCTGAGTCCAGAGTCCAACCTAGTCCAGGTCGGAAGCATGACCAGATGGAAAAGGACAGGGACAACACGAGGGGGGGGGGGGTCAGCAGAGTGGCAGCCGAAATCGTAAGGTATCGTCAGGTATCGTCTTGACAAGTGCATGCACATAGGCCTACCTTCCCTTTTCTCACTATGGTGTATCTTTCTTTGTCTGTCAGCAGGGAGGGCCACATATACCAGAATCAGACATTATATTCTGTGTCACTACACAGTCAGAGCTTTCTTGGGGAGACGAGGGGAGGGTAAACATCAACATTGCTAATTTGTGATCAGTAGCACTGTCGCTATCACCATCCTAATCAACATTGGCTTCATTCTAATCAAAATGCATGACGTTAGAAGAACAGCAAGATAGAATTGAATCAGTGTCTTCTTAAACTCTGTCTGGTGGCTGTTCGAGATGGTCCAGGTCAGGGATAAGGCTTTCCTATGTGACTGTCACAATGTCATATTTAGTAATATCCGCAACGCTAACCCTAACGCTAACTATTCCCGATTCTGACAATAGTCATAGCCGCTGCCGCTATGCAACTACTATTATGGACACTCACGCTATTTTCCTCCATTCTTCTTTTTTCTGCCCTGCTCACAAATGAGCTTTTCATATTTTAAAAGCTTTGCTGTCCAATCATAATAACCTGCTATGTAGTGTAGCAGGTTCAAACTGACTGAGTAAGTCACCTAATTTCTTTCAGGCTGCTGCCTTGAGAAACAATATGGGACAGACCATTTGAGTAAGATAGGGGGTTTCGGTCTCAAACAAAAAGGATGTATTTGAAGGCATGATTTAATTTGAGCATAATTTTGAGTAATACGATCAGATATTAAGACAGAGTTTGTATTATATTTTCAAAAGTGTGTTTCAGGTTGAATTTTCATGGGGCTCTGCAGCCTTCTGGGGCCATACGCGGCTGCCTACCTTACTTAATGGTTGCGACCGCCACTGTCTATAGCAATAGTTGGGGCCGCACAGGGGAAACACTGTTATTTCAGTACATTGTCAGTGACATAACTGGCTGTTATTTAAATATCTTGTCAGCGACATAACTGGCTGTTATTTAAATATCTTATTAAATATCACAACTGCATTAGAGACCACACAGCAGTCTAACCCAACTGCATTAGAGAGACCACAGCAGTCTGCCACAACTGCATTAGAGACCACACAGCAGTCTGGCACAACTGCATTAGAGACCACACAGCAGTCTGGCACAACTGCATTAGAGAGACCACGCAGAAGTCTCCCACAACTGCATTAGAGAGACCACGCAGAAGTCTCCCACAACTGCATTAGAGAGACCACGCAGAAGTCTCCCACAACTGCATTAGAGAGACCACAGCAGTCCGCACCAACTGCGTTAGAGACAGTCACTGCCTTAGTTGGGTGTCTGTTCTAGTCCATCTGTGCTCCACTCCAGTCTGGTTAGGACGCAAACATGCATGCGCACTTGTACAAACACACACACCCCTCCACAAAACAGAAGTGTTTGTCCATAGCTGTACTAAACCAGTTTTGCAAGACATAATAAATATAAATTAATTTTCATATCACTAAAAGTGAAAAGTTAAAATTCACTGCCTAAGAAGGAAACAATAAGGATATCCTAAAATAGTCACCCTTTTTCTAACCATCTCTCTTACCTTCTCTTTTTCCTGTCCTATCTCTCTAAAATGTAAGATATAAATTTTTATTCCATATGGGATGAAAATGTTTCTTCTGTATTCAACAAAACACTTCAGTACACACACACACACACACACACATTAAATTGGATAGGTTGGAGCAGAGGGCAGCCGCAGTGCAGCACCAATTTTAAGTTATCTTGCCACCTTTCCCTCTCTCCTCCTCTCTATGTTATTCTCTATGTGGGTCACTGTGGTGGGAGATGTGCTCCATAAGATTGTCAATAGCTGCCCTTTTTTCTTTATATTTCTCTGTCACTGTCTAATATCTATTTACCTCTATCTACTTACACTATATCTATCTGGGTACCAACACTGATAATTCAGTATAATGGTAGGATTGTGCATTTCAACAGAATTGCATTCTGGGCTTCGACTCTGCCATTCAATAAGTAATTGTCTTGCCGCAAGTTCCATGTTAAGTTCTTCAGATTATCTTCATATGGCCTCACATTCACCTACAGATTTCTCTGGTACAATATGAAATGTATCGTTGATAGCAAGTTGCCCAGGCCCTGGGGCAGAAAAACAGTCCAGGCCGTAATGCCACCACCTCCATCATTTAGATTTGGTGTGAGGTTTTTCTGTTCAAATTGCGGCCAAAGAAATCAACCTTTGTCTCATCTTTCCAGGGCACAATGCTCCAGTAGTTTTGGTCTTCACCCAGGTCTGTTTATTTTGATGTTCTTTTTGAGAGCAGATGCGTCTTTCTTCCTGTCCTCCAATGTATGCTAAGTTTGCAGTCTATTTCTTAAAGTTGACTAATGCACTTTGACATTGACTATGGCAAGAAAAGCCTGTAGATCCCTTGATGGTACCTTGGAGACTTCTATCAAGATATTTTGGTCAGCTCTGGAGCTGAATTGGGTGGGACGATTTGTCCATTTTAAGATCGGGTTAGGATCAGTCAGGCATTTGATTTATGTCATTCTTATTGCTTGGAAATGACTTGTATAAAAGCAGTGTTGGAACAGACTGTGTTACAACACCCTAGTAAGCATTATTTGGACAGTATGGTACTCCAGGAAGTAGTATATTGCAATCATAATGGTGTGAAAAATGCAATTACCAAAGGAAGACACATCATTATAACTCTTAAAGGTTTAGGTCTTTGCTTTAGAGAAATTAGAAATTAGCCAGTGTGTCAGTGAGTACAGTTTCCTACACCAGTGGTTCTCAAACCTCTCCTGGGGACCCCAAGCCATCTCACAATAGTGTTGCAGCACTAAACTAGCTCATCTGAATCAACCAGTCAAGGGCTTAATAAATTGATTCAGGTGGGTAGCTCAGGAATTCATCAAATACATGGAACAGCTGAGGGTCCCCTGAAAAGGTTTGGGAACCACTCTCCCACACAATCAATACCTATGTTGAGCTGGGAGGCAATATCGATATCTATGTTGAGCCTTTCACCTTATTCCTGTCTCTCTCCGCTATGAGACAACATTCAGCAACCGAAATAAAGATTAATTAATGGCATCAAATAAAGACAACACAAGACAGAAGACTAGTGCAAGGACATAGAAAGCCCTTGTTCTGTAATATAAAACTAACAACAGAAAAGACAAGAAAAAAACTTCATATAGAAAAAATGAGTATTTGATTAGGTATTTATAACAAAAATACAATATTAAACATAAAATTGTTTTCTGAAAACCTTGCTGTACTTCTTAAAAAAATAACAAAATATTCAAATTAATGTATTTAATGTTCAATGTCTTGTTTAAAGTGTGTTTGTATTTGGATGGAGCATCACTCTTCAAAAAGGAATCAACATTGTAACAGTAATTAAAAACTGTTCAACTCTAGGTCCAAATTCTGACAGCAAAAATTTGATTCGTAGAATTGTGAGCTGTATTGTCTTTTTCTGACATAGAGTTTTGCTTTTCTGCTGGGTCTTCTTTAGGAACTCAGTTTATGCCAATGTTTAGATTTAATGTTTTTTGGATCTTATTCTCAATATGTTAATTTTAAAAACGTTTTTATCTTTATTCATAATTTGGTGTAATTCTGAAGTAAATTTTCTTGATGTTCATTAAAATAAGATTTATGTTTCTGGGATGTCTGCATTGCAAATGAGCCTTTGCTCTCAGTGGGAAACAAAGTATTCATCTATAACCCTAACCCTAAAGTCTAACCCTAACATGGATGAAAGTGTGTCCCAGGCACTCAAAATGGATCAATATGCCTCTCGGGACAGAAAAAAGTATCTAAACCTAACCCTAACCCTAACGCCTAACCCTAACCCCTAACCCTAAAGTCTTAACCTAACATGGATACAAGTTTGTCCCAGGCACTCAAAATGGATCAATATGCCTCCCAGGCCAGAAGAAAGCATCCAAACCTAACCTTAAACATCATTAGAAACCCAAATACTTGAACCCTAACCCTAAAGTCTGAACCTAAAACGGATTAAAGTGTGTCCCAGGCACTCAAAATGGATCAATATGCCTCCCAGGCCAGAAGAAAGCATCTAAACCTCAACCTAAATATCATTAGAAACCCAAATTGTCACCCTAACCCTTAACCTTAACTCTAAAGTCTAACCCTAACATGGATAAAAGTGTGTGAAGTCTAACCCTAACATGGATGAAAGTGTGTCCCAGGCAATCAAAATGGATCAACATGTCTCTCAGGCCATGAAAAAGCATCTCAACCTAAACTTAAACATCATTAGTAACCCGATTCATAACCCTAACCCTAACCTTAACCCTAAATTGTAACTCTAACATGGGTACAAGTGTGTCCCATGCACCCAAAAAGGATCAACATGCCTCTCAGGACA
Organism: Esox masquinongy; assembly: GCA_016801175.1. Classification (NCBI taxonomy): domain Eukaryota; kingdom Metazoa; phylum Chordata; class Actinopteri; order Esociformes; family Esocidae; genus Esox; species Esox masquinongy. The sequence continues at coordinate 4,300 of JACXGI010021409.1, read as the reverse complement.
GAAACAACTTCTCAACCTAAATTTAAACATCATTGGTAACCCAAACCTTAAGTGGAATCCTACACACAATCACTTAGCAATGAACCAACCCTAAAGCCTGTCCATGTTTCAGGAACTAGTAAGTCAACTGTGTAGAGATAAATATATTACAGTCCAACAGATCCACTACCTTTTTGGACCCGATTCTCCTAGGCCGAGACAATTCTACCTATTGCCCAAGATACATAAGCTTTGGAGTCCTGGACGGTTCCTTCTAGAGTCCCTAATGGCCGCCCTATAGTTAGCGATTGTGGATCTGAGTCATATTGAATTGCAGAATATATAGATTTGTATATTAATCCTCTATCGCAGAAACATCAGAGCTATGTCAAAGATACTTATGACTTTGTCAATAAAATAAGGGGGCTTACCGTACCAGGTGACGCCTTCCTTTTTTCTATTGACACAAACTCCTTATACACCAATATTGATTCCAGGTTGGGTTTACAGGCAGTACGGAAGGCCTTTCATAGGTATCCTGATAGTGGACGACCAGACAAAGCCATTTTGGACATGTTGGAACTGAGTCTGATTAGAAACGATTTTGAATTTGATGGACAGTATTATTTACAAATAGATGGCACAGCAATGGGTAAGAAATTTGCACCAAGTTTTGCAAACTTATACATGAGTGATTGGGAGGAATCGGCTTTCCTTAAATGTAGGACCTTACCTTTGTTGTACCTTAAGTATTTGGATGACATCTTTGGCCTGTGGGTGGAGTCTGTGGAGAAGTTCATGGAATTTCTGGAAATCTTAAACACACACCATTCAGCTATTAAGATCACACATTAAATACAATATGAAAGATTGGAGTTTTTGGACACATATGTATTTTTTACCTGTAAGGAATAAAATACTAAACAATTAGCTACTAAGGTTTATTTTAAGGAAACATATAGACATGCACTTCTCCATAAATCCAGTTTCCATCCTAAACATACATTTAGGGGGTTAATAAAATCGCAGTTGATACATTTCCATAGCATCTGTACTTTTCCAGGGGACATAGAGGAAGCCACTCAGATACTTTTCTCTGCTTTAAGACCCAGGGGAATTTCTAGGAGGTTTTTGAGGGACGTTAAGGCGGAGATAAGGCGGATCTTTCAGGAGCACGGTACATACAAGGTGGAGAGGGCCAGTCAACATCTTGTCCCCCTAGTTGGAGCCTATTCGCAAGAACTGGTTAGGTTTGGGCTCAAAATTAAGTCACATTTTGAACAAGCTCAGAGGAAGGTGGGAGAACTTAACAATTTTCGTGTTATTTCAGCTTATAGACGGAATAAAAACTTGAAGGATATATTAGTCCATTCCAGCCTTAATAAAATAACCTTAAGTTATAACAAGCATTTCTCTCAAAGACCGTTTATTTCTAATGTGCATTCGGGCCCGGGGGCTCCCATCACAGACAGCATCCAACTGGATACTAGAAATGCGGTATATTTAATAGAGTGTATAGTCTGTCATAGGCTTTATGCGGGAGAAACCCAAAATAAATTCCTTGATCGACTGAAACAAGACCTATATCATATTGATCAAGGGGATAGGCCTAAAGTACTATTGTATATGCACTTTAGAGAACATAAGGTAGAGAACTTGATACTCCTGGGCTTGGAAAGTAAGGTAGGGTGGTCTAAGATTCAAAGACAGAAGGTGGAAAGGCATTGGATACATACATTGGGCCCATTTGGATTGAATGAGAGATTTTGAATTTGAAATTACTATGGCTCCATCTGGTGGTGTTTGAAATTATGATATGGCATCGGGTTTCCATACAGGAGACTGACTCACCTTCACTGGTTGTGAATTTATTATTGTTTGATTTCACATTTATTTTCCCCTTTCAGGGACCTTATTATTTATGAATATTTTTGACATGGTAACATGTGATAAGTAGACTATATCGTTTGTATTATGTTTCACTAATAGCCAAATTAAGCCATTTGTAAATTATTCAAATTCAACCAAGGTCTGATCATCCTTCTGGGAGTATCGCACAATCAATCCATTGACGTCAGGTATTCAGTGAGGGGTGATTAGCGCCTGGGTACCATTTGGGTACCAACGCTAAGTGGCGTGGGCTGTTGGCGGATTAAGTCGGAAAACAGGGTAAATAAAACAGGTAAATAGTCTCTAAATAGTTTTCTGTTTGTGAGTTTAGAATTCTGACAACGGAACAATGTAATATACGCCTATTTATGAAAAGTAATGGAAGGAGGAGGGTGTAGCTTTCATGTGATACGTGTGTAGAGATGTGGTGTCTGTTTACTTCTCGCATTGTCAAACCAATTAATCAAACCTCCACAGTTCTCGAAAATAGTTCCCTATATTAGCTAATGTCCAAACCAACAACAGATATAACAGGGTTGATACATTACATTCAACATGTTAAATTGGAAAGAGAGAACTGCAGGGACTGACTGGGCCGCTAAGCTATACATGTGCAGTGTTCTGCATTGTTAAACCAATTAGTCGAAATGCCAAGGTTCTCGAAAATAGTTCCCTACATTAGCTAACTTCCAAACCAACAACAGGTAGAACAGGGTTGATACACTACATTCCATTGTTTCCACTGTGTTCAATTGACCATGGCGCCCCGCCATGGCAAAATCCTCCCTGCTACGGCAAGAGAAAAACAAAAAAATAATCAAAACATTTTGTTTGACACATTTGTCATGATACAACACCGTTCGTAAGGGTATTTAGCTCGTTGTGCTATTTTCTGCATGCAATTTGAGAAACACAGATCGCGCTGTAATAGTATTCAGAGCCACAATTAACGCTCTATGCCGATGAGCTGAACGAGTAGTAGGCTACAGACATCCTCACCGTGCGCGAAACAACTCATTCCATTCTGCCGATGCGCAAAATGACTCATTTCAGAGCGTGTGCCTTTGAAGGAGTCACCTGAGGAACGCACGATTAAGGTACCAGTCGTTTGTTTGCTTAACTATCTTAATTAGCTAACTATTCAGTTAAAGCACAAATTATTCTCACCTAATTTAGATGTAGCTGAGATCCCCCTATTATCGGCCGTTTCTAGTGGTCGGAGAACTAAATCCTCTCAAGTTAAAAATTTAAATGCAATGGAAAACAACGATACGTTTTGCTATTAAATATATCATTTCAGCTAGCCTACCACCATTTTTTATAGAGATGTACAGAGGTTAAATACTTTTTTAGATTTAAAAAATGTTATATGAAAATTGTTTTAGACAAGTTGCAAATCATGAAATTAAACTTGCGCGACAGACCAGACATCATGTCATACTGTGTCAAAGTTATCAGATGTAATGACTTTTTTTCTTCACCGGAATGCATAAAAGGTAACTAAAACGTTTTAGTAAACACTTGAGAGAAGACTGTGATCTGTTATTTGTAACACAAATTTAAAAAAAATAAAACGTTAATGAACAAAATATGAAGGTGGCCGATAATAAGGGGACGGTGGCCGACAGTAGGGGGTCATACTTTTTAGCCGTGTCGCTAACCAACTAGCTGAAAATATTAATATTTCTACTGACATTTCAGAAATGCTAATTAATCACATGCTAGTTAACATCCGTATGTCACTAGCCATCACTAAACATTGACTACTTGATCAAATGATTACTCAGTACAAGAAGATATATTTCAAAACTGCTGTTGGCTATGCCGATAGTAGAGGGTTCTACGCTAATTATCAATATTGTTGCCACAGCTGTATCCCCAGTTATATTGAGATATATTGAAAAACAATGTGATTTTTCTATTTTCAGATGAGTTTGTTGAAATATTTTAAACCATTGCAGCAAAAGAGAAAGGGGGAGCAGGGTCAAAAGTGTCAGGTAACTAGCTAAGCTAATGACAGTCTGAATTTAATGATGTGTTTACTTGAACCTGAATAGCCTTATTAACTAGGACAAAAATATTAGTAGCATCTTTAAAAGTTTATGCTTTGTTTTTTACAAGAAGTGTACGAATTACTTACTAGGCAGGGAAAGGACAGTCTTGAGAGTGAAGAACATAGTTTGCCATCTTTGTCAGGGGACCAATGGGGTTCTTTAACATCTAACACCCCCCATGTAATCCTTCTTCAATATTTCTTTGGCCAATAAATTTTTTGTAATACTCAAAAATAAATGGTTTACTTTTTTATATGTAGCTATCGATATATGTAGCTATCAATACTAAAGCATTGTAATATTGTGAAAAGAGATCCATACATAAATATTAGAACATTTAAAAGCAGTTTTGTCATCTCTGCCCAACCCCCCCCCCC